>JBBMKE010000002.1:20130115-20144389 GCA_037834125.1 Lippia alba | reverse complement strand
AGGGCTTGCTCGCACTCTGGGGTCCACTCAAAATTTCGAGCGTTGCGCAGAATCTTGAAGAAGGGTAGGTTTCGGTCAGCGGACCGAGAGATAAATCTGTTAAGTGAGATTATCTTTCTTACCAACACTTAAACTTCCCTGACATTTCGAGGGGAGGGTATGTCGAAAATTGCCTTGATTTTCTCCGGATTGGCCTCAATCCCTCATTGGCTGACCACATAGCTAAGACACTTTCCGCCACGTACTCCAAACGTGCACTTGGAGGGGTTAAGCTTCATGACATACTGTCGGAGGATGTTGAACGCTCGTCGGAGGTCATTCAGGTGCGAGCTCTGACGCTCGCTTTCACAATCATGTCATCAGCATACACTTCCATGGATTTCCCTATCTCGAGCTCGAACATCCTATTTACGAGGCGCTGATAGGTTGCCTCGGCATTCTTGAGGCCAAAGAGCATGACCAGGAAGCAGTATACCCCCACATGTACTACAAAAGAAGTCTTTGGGCGATCTTCCGAAGCCATAAATATCTGGTAATAACCTTGGAAGGCATCCATCATGCTCATTAGCTCGCGGCCTGCTGTTGAATCCATAAGTTGATCTATGCGAGGCAGAGGATAGGGATCCTTTGAGCACGTCTTGTTTAAATCTATAAAATCGTTACACATACGCCACTTGTTTGCGCTCTTTGGCACAAGAACGATATTGCAGAGCCATTCTCGGTGTAGGATCTCTTCAATGTACTGAGCATCGAGGAGCTTATTGACTTCTTCCTCGATGACCTGCTTCCTGAACCCATGGACATCCCTCTTCTTCTGTTTGATGGGCTTGAAGGCTGGATCAACGTTAAGCCTGTGCACTATGACACTCGGATCAATGCCAGTTAAATCTGAGGCTTTCCAAGCGAAGAGATCTAAGTTCTCTCGAAGGAACTCAATCATCATGACTTGTGTCGGACCCTCGAGGCTCGAGCCAATCTGAGTGGTCTTGTCGGGATTCCCTGGTTCCAGCAATGGTGAGGTATTTCTCTGTAGGCTCAATTCTTACCTCTGGTCGAGGCAGTTCGAGTGCTATCTTCTTGCCTGTGAGACGATTAACTGCCTCTTTCGAGGGTTGATCCTCGTCGCTCTCCAAGGATTCCTCCACAGCCCCGAGAGGGGCATCGCTCGTAGAGGCTTTGGACCTTCGTTTCTTTTTTTTTTTGTAGAGTTTGGCTCGTTTGAGCTCGGGCCCATCTTCGTCAAGCTGTGGAAAGTCGACAGTCTTCTTCATGGAACCCTACTGGAGGGTTTGCTTTGGCTTATGGCTGCGAAGCGATAAAATGTAACATTCCCAAGCTTCTTTTACGTTGCACAAGACCTCTCATGTTCCCTCGGGAGTGGGAAATTTGATCTTTTGATGGTATGTTGAGATCACAGCTTTGAAATCCATTAGGGCAAGCCGCCCAATGATGAGGTTGTAAAGCAGGTCTACCTCTACAACTGCATACAAAACATTTAAGGTTTTACGCTGTGGGGCCCGACCAAAAGTGGTGGCCAAGCGTATTTGTCTGCGTGGGACAAGCTCCAAACCCCTAAAGCCAATTAAGGTTGTTCTGAGGGGTTCGAGGGAAAGATTAGCCAAGTTCATCTTTTGAAACGTAGAATAAGGTAAAACGAGAACTTTCATTATCCACTAAGACCCTTTTTACAACATGCTTATGCACATCTAAACTAACCACCATGGGGCAGTCAGAGGTTTCGCTAACCCCATGGGGTGTTACAATGTGTTCTAGGTCTTTGTCGCTTAAGCCCACTATATTGTTCTCATATGAGCGTTGGCTTGCCTCCACAAAATAAATGGAATGGACCCATTGGGATTTCTGATAATAGCTACGCATCAGGCGACGGCGGGAGGCATTGGAATCTCCTCCCAAGGATCCTCCTACGATCATATTGATGACCGCAGGGTGGTTCTCCAACTCTCCAGCTTCTGCTTCCCTCGGTGACTTGCCTCGGGGTTTTGGCGAGGCTTCCTGATCGTGAGCGGCTCCTTCTTTCTTCACGAGCGCATTTGTTGCAACGCTCGTCAAACTTTTCCAAGGCCCTCATGAATTCTTTGAGGTGCCCCCAGTGATGAATCGCTGAATCTCTCTTTCAAGTTGGTGGCAATCATTGGTGTCATGGCCTTTCTGTTTGTGAAAGGCGCAGTACTTTCCCGAGCACTTCTGCGCCTCGATTTTTGTCATCTTTGGCGGTCGCTTGAACAACTTTTTATCCGCCAGGGAATAAATCTCGGCGATAGGCCTGTTGAGCGGGATATGCTCGCGCTCAGGCATTCGCGGTGGTGATGCATTCTTCTTTGTATGGGGGGGCTGCGGCGCTGATCTTTCTTGGCTGGCTCACCCCTATCTAGGGCCCTAACCATTGGATGAGGGTTAGCCAGGGCTCGCTCCTGAGCTTGGTACATGCCTTCAAGGGCGAAAAAAGAGTGTGTTATCTCCCTCAGCTCGAGCATAGTCTGGGGCTTTTTCAACGTTACCGCCTCAGTGAATTCCTTGCTCACGTAGTTCTTATGATTGATAGACTGGAAAAGCACGAGACGGATGAAGACCATCGAGGGTTGCTCCACGAGGAGAACTTCTTTGTTGAATCGCCCCACGAAGGATCGAAGTGTCTCAGTGGGCTCCTGTATAATGTGGTAGAGTGTGGTTGCATCGGGGGTTGGTGCCTTCAAGGAGTTGAAATGACTGAGGAAGGCATCCGTGAGGTCTCCATACCCTCGGATCGAACGCTGAGGCAACTTGTTGTACCATTCTTTCGAGGATGTAACGAAGAGTTTGGCCCAGTAATGCAGGGGATGCTCGTAGAGATGCATCAAATGGGTGAAATGGTTGAGATGCTCCGCTGGATTGCTGGCCCCATCGTTCCTGTTGATGGATGTGGGGATTTTACCCATCCCTGCTCTGGTCATCAGGACTTCATTCGCGAGGGGAGAGATCTCCACGTATTGGTACTCCCCTCTGTTTCGGTCGTAGCCCCTGTGTTCAGCACGACGGTCCTTTCGCTCGTACGGCAGCGGTCTTCTTAGCTCGAGAGCATCTCTGGCCCTGGAGCCCTCGCCCCCTGATGGGAGACTTGGGCCCGTGCTCGAGAGAGCTGCTACACCATGTCCTGAAGGTCGTTGAGTTGATCCTGAACATTGCGAATTTGAGGGTTGACATCATCCCTTGCCTGGGTTCTCCTCGAGATCCTGGATTTGACCTCTTCGTCTCCGTCTTCTCCCCTCACCCTCTGTGGCCGAGCTCTGTTTAACGGTGGAGGAGGAGGAAGTTGTTGGCCTATTCTCGCGGCAGCATCGTCCATCGGGGGAGGCGGCGGAAGATGAGGTTGCGGTTGCTGAGCATTCTACGCCTGCGTTTGGGCATTCTGTGCCGCTGCTTCAAGCGGGTGTACTTGTAGCCCTCCGAGCGGTGGAGCCCCAGCATTCCTCGTATCAGCGGGGAAGTATGTTGTTGTGAAATATTTCCACGCGTTCTGCGTGGCCTGAGCTTCGCACTGGGCGTAGATAGCCAACAGTTGCTGCTTGGTCATTTGGGGCATCTCTACTCCCTGGATCTCTCGGGGGAGCATCATTGGGAGTTTTAGATTCCCGACGTGATAGGGCTGCACCGTCGGGAGCAAATTGGGCACCATTCCGGCCACCATGCTCGACATACGTCCCTGGAGATTCCCTTGCAACATCCCCTGAGACACGAGCGTGGTGTCATGAGAAGGCATCATCACAGAGGCAAACACCCCGGTGTTCGCGGCTTCTATGGTTGCGTTAGTGACTGCAGCTACGCTCGTGGAGCCGGGCAGCGGTGGAATAAGTGGATTTACGCCTTGGTTGGCAGCGGTGGTTTGGTTTGCCAAGTCCATCATCAAGTTTACGCCTCCGACGGCGGTAGAAGTGGTGGCAACGGTGGTTCCACTACCGGGATTCTCCTCGTTGAGTGGAGGAAACGTGTCTTGGTTGGTAGTAGCTCTGGAGCGTGTGGTGACTGCCATATCCAAGGATGTTGTACAGAATACCCAAAACAAGAGAAAATTAAACACTGGAAGCTGGAAACACAAATTTGAAGGAATGTGGTGTTACTTATTCCACTAGCTTATTGGAATTGAGAGCTGTAGGAGATGGCTTCCCACAGACAGCGCCAAAAATGATGGTATCGGAAATGGTTAAGGAGAAAACCAACACCGATCAAGTTCTATTTGTGTGTATGGAAGGGAAGACCATCATAGGCTTTGAGCCTCAGGAACTGGGTTCCCGTTGAGCATGAATTCTACAGCTAGGTAACACCTTAGTGAACAAGATGAAGCTGTAAGAAGCTTAAATGTGCAGCAATGGAGCTTCCACTTCAGTGACTTGTGCGTGAAGAATATGTATTGTAGCAGGTAAAGATTGCTTGAGGAGAGTGTAGTGATTCTCCTCTATTTATAGCTAAGGGACGTGGGTAATTGAGTAATAATACCCGTGTGGTCCAGAAACAGTGTTACCCTAGACACGTGTCGGAACGTGAGGGTTTGAAAGTGACTTTAGTGCGTCACCATCACCTTTTAGGCGGTTATGCCAGATTGTAATGTCAGCGGTAGTTAAGGGAATGTTATCCTGAGTGATAAGACGCTCGTATACCCAGCGAGTGTGGGGACGCTCGAAAAGAGTTCCTTGTGAAAGGGGTTGAACCGTCTTAACACAAGAGCGACAAAGGCTCGAGAGTTGAGCCACGCGAGGGTGAGGTTCCGAGGGAAGCTGCCTCCCATGTGGTTCAGTAAGAGCTGAGACTGGGCGTGTGCCGCGAGCCGAAAGTCCCGAGCATACCATTAGAGCAGTGGCCGGATCATGGGGGAAACCTTCTGCGATCGTGCCACGTGGACAGTATAGATGCGATCTTAATTTGGGCCCACCATATATATGGTTTATCTTGCATTTTTAATATTTCACTGGATTTTCCTAGCAATTGTCTCATTAATAGTGTGTGTATTAGCATTTGTTAACGAATAGTAACAATTGATGC
Source organism: Lippia alba (assembly GCA_037834125.1). Taxonomy (NCBI): domain Eukaryota; kingdom Viridiplantae; phylum Streptophyta; class Magnoliopsida; order Lamiales; family Verbenaceae; genus Lippia; species Lippia alba. Next base: position 20,139,355 of record JBBMKE010000002.1, on the reverse strand, counting down.
TATCTTTTTTTTTTTGGGTCAAGTAATATTGTCTTTTTTTAGTCTTAGCGAGAAAAAAAATATTGTTAGATAAAAATTGACACATAATTATGATGTGGTATCCACCAAATCAGAAATTGCTTAACCGCCCCCCTTAACACCACTTGAGACTTTCTTGTCTACCCAAACCTTGTTGCGGATGTCCTAGAAGCACTAACGACGTGTTTGGCTTAGGAAAAATGTTCATGTTTTTTCCGTCCAAAAAATAAATGATGTAACTTAGATTGTACTTTTATTAAAAATTTTAGACTAAAAGTTAAATAAAAATAACGAAATACACTGCAATTTATTAACTTCTGAAAATTTCAATGTCTATCCGATTTTTATCGGATAATTAATTTATTGTCAAAAGTGTAAACATTATGATCACATCACTGACGTAAAGTGAAAAAAATATCGAGTCAATGAATTGGAAAAAATGTTTACTCAAACTAAATTGTTAACTTATTAAAATATGTAAAATTAAAAGTAAGCTAAAAAAGTTACACAACAATTTTAAGAAAATTATTTTTTATTGTCATGGCTTAAAACAATTTATAAATTCGTTTTTATTTTCTACAATTGCATAAAATTAAAAAGAGCATCTTAAACTGTAAATATAATGTAATCATAAGGCCGCGGAAGATGACCTTCTCTTTCTTTTTTAAAATTTTTTTTATGAGTTTTATGTATTAATTAGATATAAAGATAAATATATAAATTTTTTTTAAACTGTCATATAATCTTTTTGTTTTATTATTATTTTATATATTTTAATAAGTCAACAATTTAGTTATTGAGTGCATATTTTTTAATTTATACATTACCAACCGAAGGCAGAAGGTTGGTTTATTTTGTGGTTGCTTCATATTTCTTATTTTAGATGGTTAGATGGTTGCTGAACTCACCCAGCCTCATTGTGATCGATCGATTGTTATTGGTTTACAAGTGTGTTTTCGCACTAAACAAAAGTTGTCCTTTGTTGATTGTTCATACTTTGCTTTGAAAAAATAAAAGTGTGAAACAAATTTGTGATCTAGTTTATAGGGCGAATTACATTTCAGTACCCAGGTTTGATTCTTTCGATTATTACCGTACAGTCCCTGAGGTATTATTTCCTCCTGAGGTTCTTAAATGTTGTTAGGGTTCCATTTGTGGTCCATAAAAGACCTAATTTAATTTAGCGAGAAATTACAAATGTATCCCTTATTATTTTATTATGTACAAAATGATCCCAATATTAAGTTAAAATTAGATACTGGTCCCTGAGAACGCTAACAGCGTTTAGAGACCTCAGTTTGAAATCATACCTCAACGACTATATGGTAATAATTGAAAGAATAGGGACTGCGTTGTAATTATATCAAGCCTAAGGATACTCAAATGTAATTCACAATTTATTTATAGGGCGAATTACATCCGAGTACCCTCAGGTTTGGTCTAATTACAATGAATCCCCTATTCTTTCGATTATTACCATATAGTACGTAAGGTATGATTTCAACTGAGATTCCTTTAGGGTTCTCAAGGACCATTATGTAATTTCAACTTAATATAGGGATCATTTTGTAACATAATAAAACAATGAGAGACTATATGGTAATAATTGAAATAATAGGAACTACGTTGTAATTAAGCCAAACCTAAGGGTACTCAAATGTAATTCGTCATTTATTTATATATATGTATAGTAACCATCTCACTTAGTCACTTTGACTAACGTCTTTTCGCTTCTGGTTTTAGCTTCTGGTAGGTATGACTAGGCGACAAATTGGGTCTTGGCCCACAGGTGCTGTCTAGATAGTTTGTTCTGAAGTCTACTATTTTGCAATTTCTTATTCTTGGGAAATTTACTGTGTATAGTCTATGTACTTATGCAATTATCGTTTTATAAGTAGGCTAAATCACATTCTTTATTATTGTTTTGTGATATATATGTGGTTAATATTCGAGAAAGTAGACTAAATCATATGAGAAAGCTGACTAAATAAAGAATTATGAAAATTCCTAAAGAGGAGAGTGTTCTGAGGTAGAATTATACTCTACGATATATCGTTTTTTTAAATACATCTCAAGGACAGTAATATGCCCTGAATATTAATATTGAACAATAGACCATCAACCTCAACAATTTATTCAAAATAAATCTACATATATTTCCAAGGAAAAGCAAGCAAATAAAGTATTTCTCGTAGTCATACATGCATGATAACACACAAAACAACACATTTTCTTAAGCCAACAATACCTTATAATAATCCAATACACCTAATATTAAATCGTTCAAATCCACACAAAATACCAACATTCATGAGATTAATACATATCTGCAGCTACTCAAGCAAATGAAACGTGGTGAGGTCTGAGCCTCCCCCACTGTGAAGAGAGGGATGGGGATGGGGGTGGTTAGGCTGAGGGAGGCGTAGAGCAACGATACGAGGACCTCCGCCGTTTGGGTATCCGAGAACAGGATGTGCATAATCCCCTTCGTTTTCAACTAATCCATAATGTGGATCCTCCTGTCTTGCATCCTACAAATCGAACAAATAATATTCATGTTTAATTTTTTGTGTATGTATGGGTTTTATGATGAATAGACAATTAAATTAGTTCATCTAATTAGAAAAGTGAAATTCTTACAAATTCAAGCACAAGGTTTCTGTGTATTTCTTCCACGTTCCTCACCTGCATGTAGACAAATTAAAGGAAACTATATACTTACTTGAAGGGAAAATATATAATTTAGGGAAATGGGTAATTAATAAATATGGGCAGGAAATAGAAGAAGGTGATAAGATATTGTCAGCATATTTATTATACCTTTTTCTTGCTGGTTTCGATCTGGTTTCCGATCACTTTGTACTGACATAACATGATCAGATAATTTCTTGGTTAATTTGCAATATATTCAAGAAGAATGAATTTAAAAAAAAAAAAAAAACTACTCGAAGACAAATGTACCACAATTTTAGGACATGAATAGTTCAATATTCAAGAAATAATAATAATAATAATAATCATCGTTCAAAATTCAAATTAAAAACATTGAGCCATCAGGGAGGAAAACAAAAGGTAAAAAAAAAATAAGTATTGGAAGATGATCTTTATTTTGATGAAAAGTGTTGGTGTTACAGATCAATCAATTATATCAACATAATAAATTAAGTAAAGACAATCTAAGAGTTGAAGTAATTTAAAATGCCAACTTCCAAAAGCAAAAAGAGAAAAGAAAAAATACTTCGTGTTATTTACAGCCTATAAATGCCACCTTAATTAATATCACTTACTTTTGGCGCTTCACTCTTTTACGGACTCAACTCAATAAAGACAAGAAAGCAGCAACTTAAAACGGTATAACTGGTAAGATAAGCTAGGATTTCCTATTTACCCCCGGGTAAAAGCTATACTCTCTTAATTAAGGTTCTTCCGAGTAATTACTGACACTGCCTGCTGTCCTCCATCACCCTATCTCGAGATTTTTATTTATTTATTATTTCTATATCATGAATTGATTTCCACTAATTGTTCTTAAATATTTCTATTTTTATCTTTGATAAAAACACATTATTCAATAGAGTAAAATCACCAATATCGAAAAAAAAATAAAGTAAAACCACAATTTTACTATGAAGGAAAAATGAAAAATTGTCCAATCCCTCCTACATATTGATCCAATTGAAAATTTGCAGACAAAATTTTGTATTTTGACAAATTTGGAACTTCAATTTTTAAGTTACTGAAATCACATAATTTTCCTACCAATCGAAAATCCAACACTAGAATGCAATATAATATTTCGGTCCTGCGTACATGTGGACAGTGTTGATTGAACTTATATAATTTAATTAACTTAAAAATTAAAGCATCAAATTCGTCAAAAGTACAAAATTTTGCCTACAAATTTTAGATTGGATCAATTTGATGGAGGGATTCAAACAATTTTTCCTTTATTTCAAAACACTACGGAAATATTAAGATTCTTTGGCACTATATATAAAGTAATTAAATTTAGCAAGGAAATTAAGAAATAAACAATCAATGAAATTAAGAACCTTTCTCTCTCGAATGAGCCTCTGAGAATTATCCATATCGTCAATGAGATTGACCATTTGATCGTAGCCCAGATCGTTCAAGCTCTCTCCCATTCTTTGCCTGCTCAATCAATTTATTCAAAGAGGAAAGAAAAAAAAAAGAATAAATTATAGAAAAATTAAATAAATATTTGTAAAATTAAGTAATTAATGTAACCTAATCTCCCTCCTAAGGTTCTTGTTAACCTCCTTGAGTTTCTTCAAATGCTCTTGCATTTTCTGCAAAAATATAAAAATAAAAAATCACCACAAATATCAAACAACTTATTATCTCCTATTAACCACTCAAATATTCAAATAAGATTATATTTAAAAGAAAAACGGAAAAGGAAAGGTCATAAACCTCATAGTGTGTGTGCCAAAGATCAACTCCAACAGCTTTCTGATACTGATCAAAAATCTGTTTTGTCCTAAAAAACACACACACACACACAAAACCCAAAAATCAGATCAAAATTTCTTATCATGTGTCAACGAGAGAGAAAGACAGACATAGAGAGAGATGTATACGCAGTAGAAGGGCTGATGTACTCATGAAGCTTCTGAGTGCTTGAGATCATGATAATGGAGACCTTGGCATCGCAAAGAACAGTAAGTTCGTGAGCTTTCTTGAAGAGTCCATTTCTTCTCTTGGAATAGGTCACCTGCCTGTTCGTTTGGTTCTCGATTCTCTTGATCTGGATCTTACCACGAGCCATTGTACAGCTTAATTTTTCTCAAGATTCTGGGGATCAGAAGAAACAGATGAGATCCAAATAGATGAAATGGGGAAGAGAAAAAGAAAAGGAGTTTGATGATGATAGAGAGTTCTGAGGGACCATGTGTTTCCGAATATGGAAATAATTACCAAATGCGTGTAAGTGTGTTGCAGGACTTCATAAAGCAGTTTAAGAATCAGTCATTTCTTGTTATCAGTCACAGCCAATGCACAGCATTTCATGAAAACCCTTTTTTTTTTTTTTTACCGTCAAAACCAAAACGACACTTAGGTGTAAAAATCATGTATATATATTTGGTTTTATATTTCATTTCCATGAGTCGAAATGAGAGGAACCACTTAAATCTAAAGCTCTCTATCAATTGTAGTTGTGTTTCCAGGGATTCAAACTTAAAATCTCTGATTAAGTTAGTATAACGTCAAAATGCTAAATTACACTATTTAGTGACAAAAAGAATATATATTTATGTGTTAATAAGTTGTATGTATAAGGTTTTCTTTTTTTTTTTAAGGAACCACACTGAAGCGAGATTCAAGTCCGGAACACTGTTTTGGAGAATAAACTCATTATTAACCACTTGGATCGACCATAATTAGCGAGATACTAGTCATGTTGGGTATTTTTTGAGAATCCCAATCTCATTTATTGATAATCGAACAACGAGAAAGGCTACATTTCGACATAATCCAAGGATCATCTAAGGTGAACATGAAGTGTCCACAAATGAAATGTAATGTTAACAATGCATCGTCGACACCACATTAGAGAAAAACATCTCTCACGCAAGTCGACTTCAATGGATTATCAGTTGCCTTTTGAAGAAAGCGCCTAGCCATCCGGGCAAAGATAATGGGCGCAAGGCGACGCACATCTGGCAACCGATAAATTCGGTCATATAAACCTCGTCCTCCAAGTATATAGCAATGTTCGAATGATGTCTGACAACATGGTACAAGTTTAAACCGTCAATTGCCATGTTACAATCTGCCCGCCTTATAGGCGATATTTCATATATCTTCGCAAAGCCATACCAACGCCCCTTCTTGAGCTCATCTAAAATCTGCACCCAAATAATCACCTTTCTTGGCCCTCCAAGGTCAAGCGCATCATTTACGTAATGAACAGTAGCATAAATGCATTCTTTATTTAAATTGTTATTACCAATATCATCAACAAACACATTGACGTCGTCAATGCCCACCATAATGTTCTGAACAATTAGCACTTTCCAAGTCATATTCTGAAGAGCCTGCGCATACCTACCATTGGCCAGCCTATTAGTAGCATAGTAATATATAATGTGGCAAAGTTAGAGTATCTAACAGACTGAATTATCAAAGTTTCTAGTTGGAAGAAACAGAGGAGACATTGCCTCTGTTTTATTTATGAGTTGAGAAATTTCATAATCCCCAGCAATTCAATATCGCGATGACCACTTGTGCATCCATTTTGATCCAAAAGTTTGCGGCATCCCAGACCCGCTGCTATCCTAGCGCGACAGGCCACTGCCATAACCTCCGCCATGATGTTCGTCGCATTCCCAATCGCTTCACTGAATGCCCAGACGGCACTGCCATCATGCTTGCTAATCACACCTCCGATTCCAGCCTGTCCGGGATTACCGTGAGAAGATCCATGATCCGTATTCAATTTCAACCATCCCTCTTCCGGCATGATCCATGGAACTATATTAGGAATCTTTTGTATTCCTTTGATCAGCCTAATGACAAACCATTTCGTTAATAACCTTTTCGGAACTCCCTCTAAGATTCAATTAACTAGCCGCATTACGACTAAAGAAACACTAATCCTAATTGGCTTAGTACGTACTCATACTTCGCCTAATTAGACCCAACATGAATTCAAATAAGCTTAATGCCTTAATGTTGATTGCCACTTCGTTAATTATCTGGTTAACACCACCAAATAAATTAACTAGTTATGTGCGCATTGACAACTCTAAGACTTGGGCCCTAAATCAAAAAATTGAAGCAACACTCAATAACATGAAATCGGAAATAAAACGGATAACTTGCATTAATCAACCAAAAGAAATTCTCACAAAATCTAATGCATACTTGGAAAATTCCAACTAAACTCTTCTATAGAGTTCATTAATGTCCGAGCTCATTAATTTACCCTGTCTATCTGAATGATGGGTCTTAACTCAGGAGGAAGAACTGGTAATGAGGTGCAACTTGTGAAGGGATGGGACAAGAATGCCCTTCAATTTGTTGGCTAAGATATTTCAATGATGGCCCTCCATGGATTCACCTCTATAAGCCGCGGCTAAAGTTGCAAAAATCAAAACGAATTAGAAATCCATAACAAAGTTCAAAGACAAATATGAATACGAAAACATAGTATTTCAACGAAACAAGGAAAAGAGGAAATAAAGGAATAAACTAGTGTGCTTGAACTCCCTTCTTCCCATCCCCGGGCTGCTGCGTATTTTCTCTCTTTTGTGCGTATGAAGTGTCTTCTGCAGCTCCAGCCTTGTATCGGATAAATAGCACCCAGGGCTGTGTATTATTCTTCCCCCACGTTGCCCAAATCCTTCAATCATAAAAACACCACTTCTTCCTCAACTTTCTGCTCTGTAAGTGGCTTGAATTGCTACTTCATTATCAGTTACCTCTATTGACAGCCATGTAGCGGTTTCTTCTTGGGCTTTTGTGGTGGACTTTATAACTCGTGGACAATTCGGGCTTCTTCCTCACTGCATATGGTCGCCTTTAACTAGCCCAAGAGGAGAGACGGGCTGTGTGTTTCAAGTTGAATTCATGGGCCGGCGTCATACGTGGCTGCTGCTACAAAGTCCAAAAATCTTGGCAAGCCTATATTTTCCTAAAGAGAAACATAAATCAGTTTATTTTGCACAATTAAACCAAAATATGGGGGAGAAAATAACAATCATAAGCTGAATAAATTCATAAATATGCAACGTATCAATGTGCAACTGGTATAAATAATTTTTAGGGTGAATCACATCTGATTACCCTTAGGTTTGGCCTAATTACAATGTAGTCCCTATTCTTTCAATTATTACCATATAGTCTATGAGGTAAGATTTCAAACAGAGGTCTCTAAAGCCGTTAGGGTTCTCAGGGACCAATTTCAACTTAATATAGGGATCATTTTCTAACATAGTAAAATAATGAACGACGGATTTGTAATTTCTAGCTAAATTTAAATTAGGCCGTTTAGGGACTTCAAACCGAAATTATATATACCTCAGGGACTATATAGTAATCTTCGAAAGAACAGGGAATACGTTGTAATTAGGTCAAACCTGATGGTATTCAAATGTAATTCGCCCATAATTTTTAACCCCAGGGATTGGTTCGAGTTCTTGGTGGATCTGCTCTAGGCTTTCTAGCCAAGTTCACTAGAAAATGATTCTTGAACAAGAGAATCGGAAATGGATTTTCTATCTAAATAATTTACCGTTCTCCTGATCTTTCTTTTCTTTAAAGAACGGGGTTGGGAACACGATGGCAATTGCGCTTATTCCTCCCACTTGGGATACGGGATACCATACCTTTTGCGATCCTTAACCTAACAACGATTTTGAAGCGTTGAGTCGTTTACCGAAAAGCGCTTACTTATTCCTTTTCCCTACGCTCTACTTTCCCGGTAGAGCTGCTAATTGAGTTGGTCTTTTTCCATTTAGTTTAGAGCGCGTCGCTTTCCATGGTCTTCAGCCATCCTTCCCTGGAATTATAAATATGTTCTCTTGTTTGGTTGACACTTGCTTGCTTTTCTTAAGTACTGACAATATTGATGTTAGAGAAAGTTCGTCCCTGTGTTATCTCTTTCAATTACGCTGAGCCACGTGAACCAACATACAAGCACTAGAATAGCAACACACATGCTTTGATCCCCCATAAGGGCGATGACGCAATCCAGCTTTGAAATAAAACCAAGATGTGCTATGTTTCTACTAACAGTACACCAAATAAGCTTCCAAAATGCTCCCAGACATTCTTTACCTTCTCTCTCTTGAGGAATAAGTGAGGGAGGTCTCCACATAAGCACAACATTCGCACTTGGAGGGAAAACATAGCCCTTCATACGCATTCTCTCAATGGGTAATTCTAATTCGAGCCTGGTTCGGCCAAACTGGTGTAACGAGGGGGCGAGTGTTTTGCACTTGTCGTGTGGTTGATAAAAAACTTGGGGAGAGTGACCAATTAAATGCTATGTTTTGAAACCCGGATCGGACGTCGAACCGGGATCCCTTACTGGTTACTGGTTTTACTGGTTCGACAGGTCGGACCACCGGTCGAACCGGTATGACGTCATAATTACGTAATAATTATATTAATTATATACTATTATAAATATTAATTAAAAATAGTTAAAATAAGTTAATAATATTGAAAAATAGGTATAATTTTAAATTCTTTCCA
>JBBMKE010000002.1:20086442-20102715 GCA_037834125.1 Lippia alba | reverse complement strand
GAACAAACAATAGCCTGGATTTTCTTTGTTACACCTATGTGGATCCCAACTAATTAGGGTAAAAATATACCACATTAAGCGAGAAATCAATTATGAATTATATAGAAATATGTGTGTGTAAGTGGCATATATGCAGAAAAAACTTTTCTAGTATGAACGGTTCATATATATATTTTTAGGTTACTTCTGAAAAGAAAGCAGAAAGAACAAATCGGAAATGAGATGTTTACGTTTTCTTTGTGTTTGAAAATATGTTTTCCTTTATTGTTACTCCATTGAATTGAATTTCGTGAAGGCAGGCTATTAATAGGAAATTAGAAATCATAAATATTAATCAATTATATATCGGGAAATTTATGGACCTTTAATATTGTTTGGTAGTTAAATAGGAACACTTTGCATAAGAACTTAAATAAGATGCATGAACATTTTTAAAATTATCGTTTTGTTGTGTCATTTCAGACATTGTGTTTCACACTCATCTGATTTTTTTTAAAAATGTATTGTTGTGTTCGTATCGTGTGGTTCATATTCTTGCATTATAGGTAGAGTTTAGCGTGTTTGGCTGAGCTTGTAGGCTCATTAAAAGAGCTTTAAAAGCTCGTTATAAGAGCTTTTACACACACACATATACGTACATTATATATCATATATATATCTTTTATTATCTTGGCACTTTAACGTGTAGTTTTTAAAATTAACATTTAACACCTTATAAGCTTCAAAGTAACATGAGTTATTAGATGTAACAGCCTTCTGGGTAATTTTAGCTTGAGTCTGGCTCGGTTAAATCGGTGTAATGAGTGGGCGAGTATTTTGCAATTGCTGTGTGATTGATAGAAATTTTGGGAAGAGTGACCAATCAAATGATAAGTATAATATACTTGCCATTTTAATTGGTTGAGTCCGACGAAATCGGGTTTGGATTAGAATTTTTTCCGGCTTCAGATAAGCTTAGCCAAACACCCTGTTGCTCAATTTTAAAGCCATGACTCAATGGAATTACTTTTCCAGGAATTGCGTCTTATTATATAAGTTCTTCCTAAATAGATTCCTCATATATGTGTAGATACGTTAGGTATACGTAAATAACGTGACTATATATATATACAAAAAAGTGTGTACATATATTCCAAGAATTCTATTTGTTTGTGCGTGAGCCATATTATTGAAAAGTCTATATATGGATATGGTACGAATATTTTATGAAATCTTCCTAATAAAGTCCCCCTTCTTTTCGGGGTATAATTATAAATTATTTATTCAACTGCGACCTGTACGATACTTCATATACATATACAAAGATATTATCATTTTCATTAAAAGTTTGTTCAGATTTCTTAATCTACAGTGAGAATAATTTTATGATGTACGAATACTGACACGATGAAACAAACACGGCACTGATATGAGGACACAATTTTTTTTTTTTGAAATTTTCAAATGAGGCGTGTCGAACAACATATACAAAGATATTATCATTTTTATTAAAAGTTTGTTCAGATTTCTTAATCTACAGTGAGAATAATTTTATGATGTACAGACACTGACACGATGAAATAGGCACGACACTGCTATGAGGACACAATTTTCTTTTTCGAAATTTTCAAATGAAGCGTGTCGAACACAACGCAATAAAGTCATAGGTACCATTCTTCCCCTCAATTCTTTTTTTTTTTTCAAATGGTGAGGTACAATGTGTTGTCTAGTGTAAGAAGATTATTTTTATTGTGAAGTTTGATCATAATTATAGTTCAACCTTGGTTAAACCAAATAGTGCAATGAGAGAATAGTTTATATTTCATATAATTGATGTAAAATTTTAAAATATATAATTTATTAAATAATAAGTGTAATTCATTTGCTAATATAATTAATTGAATTTGATCCAATCAAATATAAATAAATCATCCTCTTCTTTATGTGGACATGATTGTTCTTGCACATACAGGAGAAAAAATAAAAGAAACAATTTCCAATATGTATAGTGATTAGTGATCATGAAACTGCAGATTGCAGAAGTTATGGATATTGTCGGGCCCTTCCACTGATTTAATTTTATTAGAAACTTAAAATTTTTCCTGTTATATGTATTTTTCTCGATTCTATACGTCCTCGACTGATACTATTTTCAACTACTCCAAATAATAATAATAATAATAATAATAATAATAATAATAATAATAATAATATACTTTTTTTCTCCCATGATATATGTATTAGGTGTATGGCTTTTATTTTGTCATAACCTTACGTTATATCACTGATAAGAATTAAATATTTTAAAAAGTAATTATCTACCGTACCGCCACGTCCTTCGCTTGCAGGAACGTTCATTTTGAACGCGAGATTTTGTCTCTGAACTTAGTCCAACAAAGCGCAACAAAAATTAAGCAATGAACAACTTTTTTAAAAAAATAATTCTCAATCAGTAACACAACATTATAAGCAATAATTTAGGATGAAGAAAGTTTTTTGTTTATGACACAATTATAAAATCGGTCTCGTAAATTTTGATAATTTAATTATGATCGGTATTAGTTATTAATTAAATCATATAATTCGTAAACATTTGTGATGTATGCTCAATTTTTACCGAAAAATAAATGCATCATCTGAAATGTTTACATGATTGCCCAGGTTATGTTGCTGACGTGGCAGACACATAGATGTTTCCGGAAAGATATTGATTCCCCGGCGAAAATCAAATATACATTACAAAATTTTGAAGGTTATAGGATTTAATTACAAATCTCAATTCTGTATATATTAAATTGCCAAATGAAAAAAATTATATTTCCAATTCTTTGGTTTGTTTATCAAGTCGATAAGAGTTTGAGTCCACTTAAACAATATTTCGGGGTTCGAACAATTTCTATATCCTTAAGCCCTACAAATACAAATTAACAAAATCATTATTTTTTATATATAAACGTGCATGCATCGGTTTTTTTCGAAAGATAAAGTAGGAATAATATATGCATTATGAATAATTGAATTGGAAAAGCAATGTTTGATATGATTTTGGAGGATATAATTGTTAGCAATGAAAAGGCCAGACTAAGATGAAGCAATAGGTATGTAGGGCGTGGAAATTTTAGGGAAGATAGGGTGAGGGCCAGAAAGGGCGTGCTTCCTTCTTCTGTTTACTTGAGCATGGTATGTATTTGTGCTGCTATGGCCTATGTGGTCCAAAATCCAACTTTGTTATCAATAATTCTCATTTCAAATTTTTTTCTTTTAAGTAATGTAATGTACACCGATTATCCTTGAAGTTTGATATATTTATTTTAAATTAAATTTAGATACTAAAAACTACTATACGACCACTGTGGTTCTAATTTTGGTTTACGGTGCATGGATATTGATTATTGGACCTAATGATGTGGATACGATATAATATGGTACAATTATATAAATTTGTTTTGAATTTTTTTACGTGAAAAGTGTTCGATAAAATATGATAATGCAACATTATATTTTGAAAAGTGGGGTTTTGGTGTAACAACATGACTAAATGACCACAGAGGCATGATGTAAATCAAGCATTATTTCTTTCTCTTCTAGTGTTCTATAAATTCTTATTTCAATTTCGTACGTGGTGCATGCATGATGCATCCCCTATTTTAAGATAATTGCACCTATATGTAAATAATCTCTAACATATATAATAGTAAAATATTTTCTAATTAACGTTTAGGATAAAAAGTGACTAGATTAATAATTTTATTAAACTTATGTTTATTAATACTTTTATATCTCAGGATTGATGACACGTCCTGATATTACATTAGATAAAATGTTAATTATTCATCACATGTCCACCATCACATCAAAACCAAACACATATTTATTATGGTATTAGAGTAAGTTCGATTTTAGGCTTGTCTCTCCACTCCGCCAGATGTTTTGATTCTTGGTTTGCAGATATTCCATTTCTTTGTAATGTTCACGCTCCAATTTGTCAGCATTCCGCGGCCCTGAGCGTGACGGGGGTGTGTTAAGTATCCCACATCGAATAATAATATTTAAAGATATGGAGTTCATGATGACTTAACAAGCATCTCTTCTAATTTTTTAGGATGAGTAAGGTAAAATACATTGTTTATCAAATCTCTCAACTTGAAATACGTGTGGAAATGGATGGTTTGTTAATTATGCATGTAGAGCCCTATTTATATGTTTTGATTTGTCCTTTTTAAGGTTCTTGGGCTTGGGCTGAAATTGAAAACCACCTCATATCTAGTGGGCCTCTATTTTTGTTTAATGGATCATTTGTTTAATTAATTTTAAAAAATGAGGATAAAATTTATAATTCTTATCTTGAATTAAACATGTAAACTCAAATTTCATATGGACTTTTAATTGAAAACAATTAATTAATAACCACTTTATTTGGTCTGTTAATTAATAATAATAATAATAATCTCCAATTTTTTTGGTGTCAATAATATTATATCGTGTCGGTATTCGTGCATTATAAAAGATATGTTATGTCCATATTTATGCATCATAAAAAATTAGGTTGATTTACATATGACTATCTTACATTTAAGTTTAATTACAATTCACTTCATTATTATCGAAAAATTATTAGTCTCTATAAATTTACAAATATAAACAAAATGATACTACAAATTATAAATTTAACAATAAAATCAGAGGTATTTTTGTTTGAATGATATGTACTTATTATATATATACATATGTTATAGAGATTGAAAAATATTGTCTTTTGAAAGTTTGATTTTGTGTATTTGGCCAGCATATCATACCATATACCGAACATATTGTTTATGTCTAATCGTTTGTCAAGATTCGCTCTCTCTACTCAGAATCTTAAATGTGTGGTAATATGTTTTGACAAAAAGATTCTAGCCAATCTCGTCGGGCGTCAATATTTCCCATTACTTTATTCAGGATAGAATTTTTAAGAACAAAAGTTTCCTCTCTGGAAAATTTGGATGGCAAATGATCCGCAATTAAACTCTAATGGGACTCAACCTATAATATCTAAATTTATTGGGAGCAAATTGTAATTTCTTATTTCCCCTCCCTTCTTCACATTCAATCGCAACTGAAATTGTATATCTGAAAAGAAATCGTTGAAATTTGAAAACATTCTTCACACCTCAGTCTCCGCTGCTCCGCCGCCGTTGTCCGCCGCCGCCTTGCCGGGTAAGACCTTGGTTTTCCAATTTTATCGGAGAATATCGTAGCTAAACACCAATTTTTCTTGTAGGGATATAAGCTTTGACCAGAGAGAGGCAAAAATGATCGAAAGTGAAGAAGAAATCTCAGCTCCATTAAGTAAGTGAACTTAAATTCAGCTGTAAAAACAAATTTATCCCTCTTATCCACACTCTCTCCAACTCAATGATGTGCAGTTCAGAGTACCCAACAGCCACCGCCGCCGGAGATGGAGGAAAACTCGCCGGTGGAGCAAGTGGCGCTGACGGTGCCGCCGTCGGACGACCCCAGCCTCCCCGTCGTCACTTTCCGGATGTGGGTTTTAGGTGCCGTGGCCTGCGTGATGCTCTCCTTCCTCAACCAGTTCTTCTGGTACCGCCGCGAGCCGCTCTCGATCACGGCCATCTCCGCCCAGATCGCGGTGGTGCCCCTCGGCCACCTCCTGGCGGCGGCGCTGACGGGGAGGGTGTTTTTCGAGGGGCGGAAGTGGGAATTCAGCCTCAATCCGGGGCGGTTCAATGTGAAGGAGCATGTGTTGATTACAATCTTTGCGAATGCGGGGGCGGCAAATCCTTATTCTATCCATATTGTTAGCGCCGTGAAGGTGTTTTACCGGCAGAAGATGACTTTTTGGGTGGCGTTGGGGGTGGTTTTGACCACGCAGATTTTGGGGTTCGGGTGGGCCGGGCTTTTCCGGCGGTATTTGGTCGAGCCCGCCGCTATGTGGTGGCCGCAGAATCTTGTTCAGGTTTCGCTTTTCAGGTAGACTCGGTTGATCCTACACTCTTGCTTTGATGTTTTGGCCTCTGATATGATAGTGTTGTTGTTTGTTGGATTCCATTGAGCTGAAGTTTATGATTTCTTTGAAGTTGCTTTAAGATTTTTGGACCTAGAATGAATTTATGGAATGTTGAATGTATAGAGTGCTGAGATAAGGATTAATGTTATTCATGAACGGTAATTATCCAATGAAGTTCCCACGAGTGCTTTCTCTGTTTATCTAAAGATGAAGATGATGCAAGGGTATCTAATTGATTCTTGAAATGGTGGAACATTTTGAACTTTTCTGTGGACTTGCTCGAATCTGTTCATTTGTAGGATACTGTAGCAGCTTCGTTAATGGCGTTGCGTTGTTAAAATCCAAAGCGTTAGTTTGATTATCATTCCATCATATTTTCTTTTGAATTGGGTGAGGCGTCTTAGCGTTTTACTTGGAGTAGGATTGAGCAGCATAGAATCACCATATTAAACTATATTTGTTTGAAAACATTTTGATTCTCTTATGCTGGAACAAGAAGTTATGATGCATAAAATCCATATGTCTCACATTTAATCCTTTGACAAGGATTGGAAACTAGTTGCAACGTATAGTAGTTAATAAAATGATGTCTTTCCTTTCTTTATTATGTCTTGTGATTCACACAAGTATTTCCCATTCTAGTATCAGTTTAATAATACTGCATGATTGTTGTTTATGCTTCTCCACGACTTCATAAAAGTATCAAAAGTCATTGCATATGTATCTGACTATTGAGAACTTAAAACTACTAGTTCTTGAACTTGAGAAAATTTACGTCTTATCTTGATCACAAATTATACTTTTTGGAATTTAGATTTTTGAGTGAATGTAATGTCGCACATGCAATAAATGCTTTATTTTTTGTCAGCATAAAAAATAAATGGTTGAAGGCAAAGTGTAAGGAAAATTATAATTTTTCATTCATGGTAGCTGCTATGCATGAATACGGTCTAGGATAAGTATGAAAACTTGCAGATAATTAAGTCTTTGCTTATACAGACTGATGTGCATGCAAAGATTCTTTCTTTCATTTTTATTTTGGGATAATTATGCTGACATGCCCTTAGGTTTGACCTAATTGCCAAACTTCCCCTGATGTTTGAGAAATTTACAAAAACTTCCCACACATACTCATATAGATTTTGTTTAACACATCCATTGCCATGAATTTAATTCAAATTTTTTTTTTTGGTGCAATTTAATTCAAATATCGATCAGTGAGTGCCAAGGGAACTTTTGGGTATTCTTAAAAAAGTTAGACATGAAATCATCTAAAATGGATGGATCTAGATGTAATGTAAATGCTGCAGGGGAAGTTTTTGTAGTTTATCGAACCTCAGGGGAAGTTTGTGTACTTATGCCGAATCTCAGGGTATGTTAGTGTTATTTACCCTTTTTCTACCCTGTCATTACCCATCATTGAGTTACATCGAAGCAATTAATTATTTTTAATCTGCATTCTGTTGTAATCCTTTAAATATTAATTCCAAAATGTTGGCCAATTATTTGATCAAAACCATTTACATTGCAGGGCACTTCATGAGAAAGAAGTAAGAGCCAAAGGTTCATTGACACGAAACCAATTCTTCCTCATAGCCTTCCTTTGCAGCTTTGCTTACTATGCTTTTCCTGGATATATTTTCCCAAAGCTCACTTCAATCTCCTGGCTTTGTTGGATATTTTCTTCGTCTGTCCTAATCCAACAGCTTGGTTCAGGACTTCATGGTTTAGGAATTGGTGCAATTGGCCTTGATTGGTCCAGCATATCATCCTACCTTGGTAGCCCATTAGCTAGCCCGTGGTTTTCAACTGCTAATATTGCTGTGGGATATGTTCTTTGCATGTATGTTATTACCCCTGTTATGTACTGGCTCAACGTATACAAAGCAAGGACTTTCCCTATATTTTCTGATGACCTTTTTACATCCGATGGGCAAAAGTATAACATTTCGGCTATTATTGATTCGAATTTCCACATTGACCTAGAAGCATATGAGCGTGAAGGACGTCTTTACCTCAGCACTTTCTTTGCTATGACTTATGCTTTTAGCTTTGCCTGTCTTACTGCCACTCTGGTTCATGTCCTCCTCTTTCACGGAAGGTAAGTTGGTAATAAGGAATTAGAGGGGTTTTGGGTTAAGCTTGTTTCTAATAATTGTAAGTTTGCGTAGCTTACAAGATGTTTTTGGAGCTTATAAGTTGTTGCATCGAAAAGTATGTTGTTCGTGTTTGGATAAAATAAATTCTAACAGTTTCTTGGCGTTTTGGAAAAAATGAGTGCTTGTATAAGTTCATTTTAGTACAATAATGTTTAAAATTGAGATAATAATATTAATTTAATGAGTAATTACTTTTCAAGATGATAGGAATGCAATATTGAAACAAATTAAGCATATTCATATTATTTAGTATGTGGAGTAAGAGCATGTCTAAAGGAGCTTATAAGCATATTCATATTATTTAGACAAATTAAGCATGTCTAAAGGAGCTTATAAGCTCAGCCAAACGCCCTCGAAGTGCACTCTTTAACATCATTTTGCTTAAGATATTCTGTTCGGCTTCTAAATTGACAACTTTTGTAACCTCAGAGATCTGTGGCTGCTGAGCAAGTCGGCTTTCAAGGAAAAGAAGATGGACGTACACACGAGGCTCATGCAAAATTACAAGCAAGTCCCTGAATGGTGGTTTATATGCATTCTAATTATAAACATTGCTGTGACACTGCTCATCTGCCACATTCACAACGATCAACTTCAGTTGCCTTGGTGGGGCGTCTTATTAGCATGTGGTCTTGCCTTCTTTTTCACTCTTCCAGTTGGTGTTATCACTGCCACAACAAACCAAGTCAGTTTCTCGGCTTTTATTTATTTTAATATAAATACATGAATAGTGTTAATGTTCTTGATTCGATTTTTATAAGCATGCAAGTTAGATTTTTTTCTGTTTATGTTCAGACACCAGGGCTGAATGTGATCACGGAGTACGTAATCGGCTACTTGTATCCTGGATATCCAGTTGCTAACATGTGCTTTAAGGTGTACGGCTATATCAGTATGAAACAGGCACTAATATTTCTCCAAGACCTCAAACTTGGACATTACATGAAAATTCCCCCTAGAGCAATGTTCATGGCCCAGGTTAGTTCCCCTTTTCATTATTCGAACAGATAAAGGCATTCATATCACGACTTCACTACATTTTGGCCATCTTTTTTAGGGATAATTACCGAAAAACCTCCAAGGTTTCAGAAATTACAAAAGCTTCCCCTGTCGTACTCTAAAATTTGGCCCAACACATGCTGTTATGGTCAAGAGTTTAAAGTCAAATATTGACCAATAAGCGTGATTGGCAAAACCGAATATTGATAAATAAAAAAAAGTAAAGATTAAACCATGAAAATTCATGTATCGAGATGTGTTGCAAATTTTATTACAGGGGAACTTTTTGTAATTCGTCAAACGTCAGATGAAGTTTGTGTTATTAGGCCAAACCTCAGGGTATGCCAGTGTAACTATCCCCTTTAAATCGGAGCAACTGAAGCAAACCTGGAGGGTGGTAATTTTAATTTCAATAGATAAAGGATTTTTTTTTGCCCTTTTTCTTAATTAATTTGGGCAGACCTCAGGGCCATTTTGGTAATCATCCTATGTTCAATGTTAACAGATAGTCGGCACTCTGATATCATCACTGGTGCATCTAGGAACAGCTTGGTGGCTCATGGACACAGTCCCAAACATTTGTGACAGGTTAGCACTTCCTTCGGGCAGCCCGTGGACTTGCCCTGGTGACCATGTTTTCTATGATGCCTCCGTCATTTGGGGTTTGATTGGGCCAAAGAGAATTTTTGGAGATCTCGGTTACTACTCTGCTATTAACTGGTCTTTTCTAGTGGGGGCCATAGCCCCTATTCTTGTTTGGCTTGCACACAAGGCTTTCCCGAACCAGCAATGGATTAAACTTATTACAGTTCCCGTGCTATTAGTGTCGATAATCAACATGCCGCCTGCTACGTCTGTCAATTACAATAGCTGGATTATCATTGGTTTCTTGTCCGGCTATGTTGCATACCGGTACTACCGTGGCTGGTGGAGTAAGCATAACTATGTGTTGTCCGGGGCTCTTGATGCCGGATTAGCCTTCATGGGGGTTTTTCTGTATTTGTGCTTGGGTATGGAGCACATCAGTCTCGATTGGTGGGGAAGTGAAACGGATGGATGTTCATTGGCTTCTTGCCCCACTGAGAAAGGGATTGTCGTTAAAGGATGCCCCGTTTTTTGATGCTGTGTTGTGGACTCCTTTCGTTTCACATATCAGACTTTGAGCTCCTGCCTTGCTTGTAAGTGATACAACAGCTGCTTGGCATTAGAAAAGTGTACGTGCATTGCATGAAGAAGTTGAACCGCCGAAGTGAAGAGACACGAAGACGACGACGGATACATATTCTGGGTTTGGTGCTGCTGTAAAATCTTGGGCTTTGGAAACTAGACATTTGTATTTAAGGGAATTCAATTCTATAGAAATATTCACATGTTTGTGTAATTATTAGATGAAATAGAAAACTTGTTGAATAACAATGATACCATAATGTAGGCCATGGCCTCCTATTGTATTCTCTTATTTATGTTCTTTCTGTTGGTGAATCTAATTTCTTTCTTTTCACTATATGTCATTTATTACAGTGTTGGAGTTGGACCGTGTAAATTCTCCCAATGAACGGTGATTGTGTATCTAAGGAATCCAACGCTAGATCTCTAATCTATATAAATGAAGTCAAATTTTGGTACAGAAATAGGATGAAAAAGTATATCTCTATATTATGGTTTTATTTTGCTTGTACGGATATGCCTACATTAATCTTGACATCATTAATACAAATATTTGTATATCTGCAAATTCGAATATACCATTGTTTTGATTGATGAATAATGTGTTTGACCTTATGCACCCGAGGGGAGGGTTGCCAAATAATTATATATTGAACTTCACATTTTTAATTATTCGAAAACATGGCCGGGAATCGGAACATCCGGCGGGGTGGAGAGACAGGCCTAGAATCGGACCTGCTCTAATACCATGATAAATAATGTGTTTGGTCTTACTCACCCCCAAAAGCTAGCTATTGAGGGAAGAGTTGTCAAGCCATTATATATTGAATTTCACATCTTTGATTATTCGATGTGGGATTTAACATTGATTTACATATTTTAGACTGTTTGTTTGTTTCCGTAAACTAAATTGAAAAGTTTCAACTATCACATAAAAGAAAATAGAGAACCTAATCAACTTGAAGTGGAATATTTTTGGTTTAAATTCGATTAACAATAAGACCGTGTTCTGTTTAATGTAATCCGGGCCGGAGGAGGCAACACTGCATACCAGAAAAAAAAAAGAGTAGAATCCTATTGTTGTTGTTTTTTACAATAGAAAAAGTTTAAAGTGAATGAAAGGAAAATTTAAATCGTGAATCACAATCAAATATTTCAATGGGAACATCATCACAGGATGAAAATTATTACTTATTTGATGAGACTCATAATCCTTATGAAGATATGTTCGATGATACTGAACAAATAATTCAAAAATATTTGAAGAAAGAAGACAAAGCAAAAAAGGTTAAAGGACCTTAAAGAGTAAGAAATACAGACCACCACTTCAATAATAATTCTCACTTTCAAAAAGATTCTTTTACTTTAATAAAGTTCTATATAATGCTTCAAGTAAAACAACTAGTTTGTATAATGCTTCAATAATGGAGCAAATAATTTAGATAGTTTTCAATTTCGGATTTCAAATCCGACTTTCTTGTCTATTTATAGGAGGTTTCAACTTCGCATTAGGCAGAGCGAAAAATATCAAGTTTCTTTATTTCAGTTTGTAAGTTTCCTCCTATTTTAGAGTGAAAAGAAATTTTTACAATCCTTGAAAAGATTGGTGTTCAACAAATAAGTAAGTTAATTCTTTCTGTTTTCAAAATTCTATTTCTATTACATAAGCTGCTGCCAAATATGGTCGGCTAAAACTTCATTGTGTTGAATAATATCATGTTACTGAAATCAATGTTCATGGCGGGATTAAAAAAAAAAAGAAAGAAAGTACAAGAATGAAAATATTTATTTTTGGGACGGTTAGAGTTATAATAAGCGGAGATTAGGGTTGATACTGATCCGCCCACTTTGTTGCCACGTTTTAGCCATTTTTTTGGATCACGACTGGTTGAAAATCAAATCTCTAGCTTATTTTAATTTTATATAATCACCCATGTACAACATAAAATTTTTATTATGCTCTCACCAAATATTTTGTTTTTATAATTTTCGCCTTAATAAAAGATTTATTGTTATCGCATAAAAGAAAATAGAGAACCTAATCAACTTGAAGTGGAATATTCTTGGTTTAAATTCGATTACCAATAAGACTGTGTTCTGCTTAATGTAATCGCGGGGCCGGAGAAGGTAACACTGCAACACAACAATGAACCAGGAAAGAGTAAAATTTCATTGTTGTTTTTTAACAATAGAAAAAGTTTGAAGTGAATGAAAGGGAAATTTAAATTGTCAATCAAATGTTCTAGTGGAGACATCATCACATGATGAAGATTTTTGTTTATCTGATGAGGTTCAGAATCCTTATGAAGATATGTTCAATGATATTGAACAAGTAATCCAAAAATATTTGAAGAAAGAAGACAAAAGAAAAGCAGCCAAAGGATCTTAAAGAGTACGAAATACCGACCACCATCTCAATAATACTTTCGACTTTCAGAAAGATTCTTTTACTTTAATAAAGTTGTATTAATGCTTCAATAGCGGAGTAACTAATTTGTATAATGCTTCAATAATGGAGTAAATAGTTTAGATAGTTTTCAATAGCGGATTCCTAATGCAACTTTCTTGTCTATTTATAGGTGGTTTCAGCTTCGCATTAGGCAGAAGAAATTTAGCAATCCTGCAAAGACGGTGTTCTGCCTAGGCCGGAGAAGGAAAAATCCCATTGTTGTTGTTTTTTAAAGGGGCGGTCTCTTGAAACTCCCTCCAAGTTGATGCAATTTTGGTTTGCTCCCTTAAATGACTTTTGTAATTTTATTTCACTCCCTAAACATCTAAAATTACGGTTTTGCCCTCAATCTATCATCTTCAACCTAACAACCCAAGCCTCCATTATTGTCTGAAAGTGTAAGAGAAACTCATTTCTCCATCTTGCCAGCGCAACTCTTCAGGGATTGGTGGCGCAAATCGCCGGCTACATTGTTGTATTTCGGAAAACTCTCATCTTTTTCTCTTTTTTTCTTCCAATTACATTGCACCTAGGGACATACACCCCCTATTTCGCGCACGAGATTGGAAAGACAGTGTTGAAGTAAATCGGCTCCGAAAACTCTCGCCGACGTAATCCAGGTCTGGGTATTAACTCCCGTCGTTTGTAATTTCAGGCATTTCATTAATTTTTACCATTCCGTAGCTCAAGTTTGTTGTTTAAATTTTTGAGCAAGGTTTCGGATTTAGTGTTGGCTAGCTCAGACGAAGAGAGTTAACTAAAATTGGGCATGGCATGTGGGGAGATATTCCATATCCATGGGCGTCTCTTGGGCGGTATGATATCCATGGGTATGATGGTGCATCCTATGATAGGATGAGATGGTAAATTTGGTCGTTTGGATTTTGTCATCAACCTGTTTGATGATATGTCTGAAAGATACTTTGCTTCTTGGAACACTATCATTTCTTGTGTGGTGAATAATGACATTTTTATGAAACTTTTTGTTGTTGATAATGAACTATTTCAATGGATTGACAATACAGGGCGTAGCTCTAAATTGGAGCAGAATATCGATGTTGTACATTTGCATTCTTAAAAAGTGAGTGTAGCAGTTATTTTTGTGTTTTTTGATCGAGGTTATGCCATGTTTCCACCTGATGTGAGAGTTCAACCAGGAAGTAGAAAATAAAGGAGAATATCATCCCAAATTGTCAAAAGAGATATTACATGTTCATGGTGCAAGCAAAAGGGCCATAATCATTGCAACTGCACACAACCCCTTGAATCGTAATTTTACATGTCTTGCAAAATGTATCAGCTTGTGTACTTTATGAATAATCTATGTAATTTAGTTTGTTGGACTGGGATGGTGTTTGTTATATATATTAAATACTTTTTCTTTCATTTGTGCTAACTGGCGTTAGTTGGACTGGAATGATGGTTTTTTCGTACCTGATACTTTTCATGATTTTATACTACATAAGGGCAATTAGATACACTATTTGGTCCTTCTTATACCACATATTGCTAAATTTATACTACATGAACAAATTTATGTAATTCCAACTCATGGGGATGATAAAAGCATAACTGATATTTTTCATGAATTTATACTACATATGGACAATTAGATACATCATATGTCCATTTAAATACCACATATTGCTAAATATATACCTGATACTTTTCATGAATTTATACGATATATGGCTAATTAGATACACCATTTGGTCGTTATTATACTACACATTGCTAAATTTATACCCGATGTTTTTCATGAATTTATACGACATATGGGCAATTAGATACACCATTTGGCCGTTATTATACTACATATTGCTAAATTTATACCCGATGCAAAGGATACGTATAAATACTGAATTAGTACAAACGATATGTTGTGTCATACTATAATACGTCATTAAGTGATCAATATTCTAAATGAGATTGATTAATTGAAGATTTTAGGACATTATACCAAACGATACATACTAAAGAAACATATATGTTGTGTAGCAATATACCAATCGATACACAAATGTTATTATGTGATCTTATACTTAAAAAAATGTTATCATGTAATCTTATTCTACCAAAAATAATCAATAATAGGTTTGAATGTTGTGCCATTCCAACTCATGGGGGTAATAAAAGCGTACTTCATACTTTTCATAATTTTATACGACATATGAGCAATTAGATACACCATATATCCATTTAAATACCACATATTGCTAAATTTATACCCAATGCTTTTCATGAATTTATACGACATATGGGGAATTAGATACACCATATGTCCATTTAAATACCACATATTGCTAAATTTATACCCGGTGCTTTTCATAAATTTATACGACATATGGGCAATTAGATACATCATATGGGTAATTAAATACCACATATTGCTAAATTTATACCTGGTGTTTTTTATGAATTTATACGACATATGGGCAATTAGATACATCATTTGGTCCTTATTATACCACATATTGCTAAGTTATACTACATGAACAAAGTTATATAATTCCAGCTCATGGGGGTGATAAAAGCATACCTGATACTTTTCATGAATTTATACGACATATGGGTAATTAGATACACCATTTGGTCCTTATTATACCATATATTGCTAAATATATAATTGATGCTTTTCATAAATTTATACGACATATGGAAAATTAAATACATCATATGGCCATTTAAATTCACACATCATATGGGCAACTAATACTAAGTTAAGATAAATTCATACATCATAATATCCATAATTTGAACAAATAACACTTACATATCTGTAAGCAGCAGACATACCAAAATGTTCAGGGGCATACCCATTATAGCCCATTACCACAGCATACCAAAAATAAATAGAAAGTATCCAACAACAGACTAAATGTTTCACACACAAATCAACTCATCATCTTTCCTGCAGTCAATATCTTAGCAGACAAATGAGCCCGGTAGTATGACATCTTCACATTCATCGATTCACTCCAAAAGGTAGAATCACCCCTAGCTAAACATTCAGCGAAAAGGTAGAAAAAGGCACCACAATCAAGATTGTCCGCACTCTGCGAGGGACACACTGTACCTTCAACATCGTCACTTGGGATCTCATACTTGTGCACATGAAATAGGTACATTCGGATGAATTTTGCCCATGATTTGGTCTGCCCAATTGCCATTGCAGACAACATAGAATTTAAACGTTTTTGTTTCAGTGTCGAGGACCACCATATGCCAATGGTTCTTCATGTTTAATGGGAAGATGATGTAACGATATCCTCTCAACACATCGAGATTCAAACGCTCAAGCAATGAACGAACACTCTTCATGACACCGACTTCGAGAAACGCACCAAGCTTTTTCAGCTCCGTAGGATGCAGTCTCTACTTTGAACCTTTATTGAACTTTTAGAGCAGAAGAGGGCAAATAAAAATCTGGGATTTTCAATTTCAAACAACCCACAAATAAATAAGGGCATTTCGGTTGAAGGAACCTCAAAAGAAGTCAGGGCATTTCAA
>JBBMKE010000002.1:19987277-20005188 GCA_037834125.1 Lippia alba | reverse complement strand
GTTCATTACACTTATTATTAGTAAATGATATATTGTTATTTATCTATCATAAATAATTTATGGTGTTATGTGATACTGGATGAATTTTTATTTGTATTGATATATTAATCGATTAAATTTATCATAAAAATACCCTCCGTTCCACGAATTGCCGCGACCATTCCGCGACACCACGTTGGAACTGGAACGGTGCCCCCCGCTCCGTTTCCCGCGACTGCGACTGCGAACCATGGTTAGCATTGACGTGGCGGAAGGACGTCTCCGTGGACCTGTTGAGTTACTCTAAATTTCACTTCGATGTTATGGTCTGCATGCCTGGGGAGCAAAGTAGCTGGCATCTCACTTGTTTATATAGTCATCCAGATGCTACGAAGAAACATACCACATGGAACTTGTTAAACAGATTGAAAAGCCATCAGCAAAACCCGTGGTTGGTAATGGGTGACTTCAATGAAATCCTTTGGGGTGATGAGAAAATTGGCGGACGTCCGAGACCGCTGCACCAAATGAGGCCATTTAGAGAATGGATGTTGAATTCCAAGATGGTTGATTTGGGCTTTGTTGGCAAGAAGTTTATATGGTCGAATAATAGTCCCAATCCTTTTGCCATCGAGTGCAGGTTGGATAGAGCAATGGGTAACCGACAGTGGAAGGAGCGTTTCTCATCATACTCGGTTCATCATATAGAGTCAAATACGTCGGACCATATGGCTATTCGTCTCCAACTCAAACGTCCGGCTACAGTTAGGAAAAGAACTCAGAATAGGTACCCCTTCAAATTTGAACCGGCTTGGTTGTGGGAACCGGAGTGCGTTAAGGTGGTGGAAGAGAGTTGGGGAAAAGCTGTATAGGAAATAAGTTCAGTGGCTGCGTGGAAAAAGATAGAAAATTGCAAACTTGATCTTCTAGATTGGGCAGCGGATAGATTTGGGAATCCATGGATTCACTTAAGAAAATTGGAGGATAGATTGAAGGAGATAAGACGAAGCACCATTACTTCGGGAACAAAAAGAGAGAAAGCGGCGTTGAGAAGGGAAATTTCAGAATGGTATGCTAGAGAGGAAGCATGGTGGAGGCAACGAGCAAAAGCACATTGGATGTCAGAAGGGGACCGAAACACGGGTTATTTCTTTTCCAGAACTAAAAACAGGGAAAAAAGAAACAAGATAGAGAGTCTTTTGGATAAAGATGGTTGAATCCGAACAAAACAGGAGGAGATTCAGAATGTGATAGAAGACTATTTTGAGAAAATATTTAAGTCTAATCAGATTTCTGCCGAGGAGATTGATAGCACACTGATACACATTGAGCAACGGGTAACGGGGGAGATGAATGAGAAGCTTCTGGTCCCGTACACTTCCTTGGAAATTGAGAAGGCATTGAAGACCATGTTTCCCCTGAAGGCCCCCGGGCCGGACGGTATGCCTCCTGTCTTTTTTCAAAAATTTTGGAGCTTTATACGTGTTGATATTGTGAATTGTACCTTGGATTTTTTGAATCACGGTCATTTTGATCGGACCATGCATGCTACTAACATAGTACTTATTCCAAAAATTGATAATCCTAAGAGCATGTCTGATTTACGTCCTATTAGCATCTGCAACGTTATGTATAAAATTGCCTCTAAAACTATCTCCCTTCGTCTTAAACCTATTTTAAAAACTGTGATATCTCCTTCCCAGAGCGCTTTTGTTCCTGGGAGACTTATTACTGATAATGTTTTATGTGCGTTTGAGGTTAATCACTTTATAAAACATAAGAGGCAGGGTCTTGAGGGGTTTTTTGCTCTCAAATTGGATATGAGTAAAGCTTATGACAGAGTGGAATGATGGTTCTTGGAGCGTACTATGTTGAGGTTAGGATTCAATTCTTCTTTTGTGAGCTTGATTATTCGCTGCATTTCTTTAGTGGATTACTCATTTTCTCTGAACGGTGCTAGTTTTGGGAGCTTATCCCCTGGTCGTGGCCTCAGACAGGGCGACCCTGTTGTCTCCTTATTTGTTTCTTATATGTGCAGAGGTTTTGACCGGTCTGTTGCAAAATGAAGCAAGGGCGCCAGGAGTTAGGATTTGTCGGGAAGCTCCGGCTATCTCTCATTTACTTTTTGCAGATGATACGACGGTATTTAGCAAGGCTTCAGGGGAGGCAGTAGATGGAGTCATAGAGGTGCTTAGGAAATATGGGGTGGCTTCGGGACAGATGATAAATTTGGAGAAATCTACGGTGGTGTTTAGTCCGAATGTGAGTGAGGAGGAAAAAAGGTCATTAGCGGAGAGGTTAGGGGTAAGGGTAGTGGAGAAACATGATAAGTATTTAGGGCTCCCGGCGATGGTAGAAAAATAAAAAAAATAAGTGTTCGCTAATTTACGGGATCGGGTGGGCAAACGAATTCAGGGTTGGAATGATAAGTTAATCTCACAGGCAGGGCGTGAAGTGTTGATTAAGGCAGTCTTGCAAGCTATTCCATCTTATGCAATTAGCTGCTTCAAGCTACCCGAGTCTCTGCTTCAGGAAATTTCATCGGCGTTAGCTAAATTCTGGTGGAGTGGCAATAATGGAGACAGAATACACTGGGTAAGTTGGGAGAAGATGTGCACGCCTAAGGAAGAGGGGGGAATGGGGTTTCGGAACTTGAGAGACTTTAATTTGGCATTATTGGCGAAACAGGGTTGGAGACTTGTTACAGAACCACAGAGCTTGCTATCCAGACTTTTGAGAGCCAAGTATTTTAGAGGTTTGGACTTTTTTGATGCTCCTTTAGGCTCTAACCCGTCTCTTACGTGGAGGAGTATTTGGTCGGCTAGGTTCTTGTTAGATGCAGGTATGCGTTGGAGAGTTGGGAATAGAGGCGCCGAAGATTCGGGTGTTTATATGGAGGCTATGTAAAGGGGCGTTACCGGTTGGTATGGCATTGAGAAAAAGGAGATGTGGTGAAATGGTTGTCTGCCTGTGGTGCGGTGAAGAGGAGGAAACGCTGGAGCACGATTTATCGGGTGCGATGTGGCTAGGAAATATTGGGCATGTACCGGCCTGCCATGGAGAGTGATCACGAGGTGGCAAGAAGATGGGGAAGGCTGGGTGGGTTAGAGGGGTGCTAGAGAAGTTGGAGGAAGATGACGGAGATAGATTTGCAGTGGCGGCATGGGCTCTTTGGAAAAATCGCAATGAACAGTGGGCGGGCAATGGTAGTTTAGATGCATTGGCACTAGCTTCTTATGCTAGAAATTATTTTGAAGAAGGTAGAAGGGGAAGGGAAGTTGTTCAATTGGCAGAAATTCCAAGCTTAGCAGCAAATTGGGCGTCTCCACCGGAAGGAGTGGTGAAAGTTAATTCGGATGCCGCGATTTTCGATACAATGGGGGAGGTGGGATTTGGAGTAGTTGTAAGGAATCATACTGGGAATTGTTTGGCTTGGATCAGTAAGAGGCTTCGAGGAAGTTGGGATACAGAAGTTGTGGAAGGAATGACATTATTGGCAGCAGCAAGATTAGTGCACCAGATGGGATTTGTAGCAGCCATTTTTGAAGGGGATTGCCTAAGATTGATTCGAAAGTTACAAAAAGATTCCGATGATTGGTCGAGTACAGGTCCAATTACGAAGGAAATCAAAGAGGTAGTTTCCTGGATGCAGTCAGCCACCTTCGTGTTTGTGCGTCGATCCGGAAACAAAGTGGCGCACTCTTTAGCACGGTTAGGTTTAAATTCTGAAGGGGACAATGAGCTCCCTAATGCTTCTAAGAATTTATTGGTAGAAGATTTAGATTCGTTGTAATCGTTTCTTTTACTTCCGTTTCAAAACAAAAAAAAATACTTTTATATTATATACTTGGGTAAATTCCAAACGTCCCTTCATCTTTTAATTTTTAAGGTTTTTACCTTTTAATTTTTGAATTAGTACGATTGACCCCCTAACCTTTAAAAAAATATCACACTCAATCCCTTTTAATAAATTTTGATGGTCAATTTCTCCTCCATTACGGTAAGTCGGTAACTCAAGTTTCAAAACCACTATCATCGTGTTCGTCTCTCCAAAGCGAACAAAGCTAATACCCTTGCCGACCCTATTAGCGGTCAAAAGCCGTAACAAAGCTCCGTCCATTGTGCGTCATCTTTGACTGGTGATTTCTGTTTCGTTGGTAGTCGGATTTTAGTTTAAGACGATTGTTGTTTTCCTTGCGTCGTGATCTTCAAGATATATAATATCAACACATTTGAAATCTTGTTTGTATAAATCTGTTTTGCTAAAGGGTTAAGTGTGACATTTTTCAAATGATAGGAGGACAATCGCACCGATTCAAATATTAAGGAGCAAAGCGCTCCAAAAACTAAAAGATAAGAGTGTTGTGGAATTAGCCCTATATACTTTATATCTATATCTATTTGTATAAAAAGGAAAGCGTGCTTTCTCTCACAAATTAAGATTTGTGACATAAAAACACAAATTTTCTGTTTACTTATTATACCCCTAGAACACAAAAAATATTAAGGATTGGTTTGGAAATACACCTAACTTCAATTTATCAGTTTTTCAATCTCATCCATTAAAAACTTCTCCGAACCTGGGAATCAAACCTTTCCTTTTTCTTTTTCGTTATTTCTTTTTTTTGTTGTCATTTTTTTTATGAAAATTTCTTTCAAATTCAAATCAGTTTTAAAAGAATAGTTTAATGACCTTCTGTAATCTCCTTTCTGATACTTTATAATCGACTTCACTCACTTTTTTATCTCCAATTATTTCGTTGCAATTTTTCTTGATGGGTGAGGCACTCCTTTTTTCTCCAAGTATTTGTTTGTAATTTTTTTTTATGGAAATTTCCTTTGAAAGTTTTCTATTTTTTTTATAAAACATACCAATATATCTCTTGTACATCTCTTTGATACAAGCACCTCGACATCGTTTATGTGAGGTATTAATGCATAAAAATTACCCAAACAAAAAAAATGCATAAAAATTCATATATAGTTTGGTGAGGTATTAATGTATAAAAATTTATAAATTTGCTCAATCCATATAATATTCTATGGTTTACTATATTGTTTTGGAAGTTCCTTAATTACTTATTTAGAGTTTTGCAAACCTACCTCCGTTTTTCATGAATTATGCAGTGTTTTAGAGAATAAGTTAATTTTGCATATATTTATTTATGTGTTTTAGATAATAAGTTTGCACGCAAGGCGATTTGTCTACAGGGACTAATACCATATATAAAAGGAAGAGGTTTTTATCCTATGACGGTTTGTGACCCGAAAATACTTGTTGTTGCCTATTATATCCTTGATACTATTAAGTAACACACACATTGCCCTTAATACTATTAAGTAACATATACATTGATTGAGGATTTCTTTTCAAAATTCGTTTTGAGCAGTTTTACAAAATGAAGTAAAAACTCCATCATTCTCAACTACAATCAATGAAAACTCCATCAACTCTCATATGTTTTGGGTTCTTTCATTCTTATTTTTGAATTCTTTCATTCTTAACTTCTCTCGACAAGTCTTATGTTTTGGAGTTCTTTCATTCTTGATTTTTGAATTCTTTTATTCTTAACTTCTCTCGACAAGTCTTATCAACTTCTTTGGTTGCAAGGTAGCACAAGTCAATGGATCTCCCAATTCAAACCACTTTTATGTATCTTTATACTTCCCAATTCTCTAATAAAAAATAGTTCAACTGATCTCTTATAAATTTACTCTTCCAAGCGACTTCACCGAATTTTTTTTCTCCAATTATTTTTTTACAACTTTTTCTCGGTTGGGCACTTCTTTTTCTCTCTCTAAGTATTTATTTGCAAATTTTCTTGAGGGAGAAATCACAATTCTTACCATTTGAAAGGTAGCATAGTCGGCGATAGCGGCGAACGAAGGTTTCAATCGATAGAAACAAAAGTCCGACAACAGAGAGCTAAGGGTTACAAGGGATAGCAACAAGCTCACATAGACTAATTGTGACTTTTTTCCCAAAATCCTAATATCCTTTTTTTCCCTTCAAATAGCCTTTATGCGGTTAATAAGTAGGGTCTGGCCACATTCCTAAATATTAGGGAACAATTTTCGTAATTGTTGTGTCACCCAATAGAATTATGAAAGGTTTACATAATCCTACTCTATTCTATGTAAGACTGATCTGTGTTTGATACAAAAAGAAAAACCTACATAAAAGAATTTATCTTACCATAGTCCATCATCCGGTGACTAATGATTTGTTACTCGGTGACTAAAGATTTGAGCGTGAGAAACAATGGTGACTCTATTAGCACTTGAACATTACAGTTGAGATAACCGTGAGTTTGAGACAATAATTGAATTTGTTTCCGCCAAAAATTAATTCATGTATCTACAATGGTATCAGAGCCTAAATTATCCGTTTTAGGTCTCTCTCATCAAAACTGTTAGAACAATATTACATGTTAATTTGCAAAATTTGATGTTAATTTGCTCATGAAATTATAAGAGATCTGTACAGCTTTTTATTTGGTTATCTCAATATATGAAATCTACAAATTGTTGGAAGATTTTACTATTAAGTAATTATTTGTTAATTATCTGATCTATTATTTTGCCAAGCATGTTATTACACGCGGTTAGGGTTGCAATGGTGCAAAACTTAGAAGATGGCGGCGGACTTGGGTCCACGATGCTATTAGTGGGCTGATTAAATTTCTAATAACTTTTAGTGGACTTAGATATATTGAGCTCGTATGAGTAATGAGTTAATGACCTTGTCCTTCAATTTTGTGTTGAATGATATTAAGAGGCCCATTTTAAGTGAATATAAATGTGTGTTACGAAAGTCCATTACAACTAATTTATACTAGCACTCTGCACACTCAAATGTATGTCCAGATAAAAAATTATGATTGTAAATAAATAAAAATTAAAATTGAATATTTTATATATTTAAAATCAATTAATTTTGTACTTTGATATTTTTTTTAAATAATTAAAAAAATTAAAAAGAAATTTAGAGTCCAGGAAAATAATTTAAAAATGGTTGGTGTTGTAAGTGTAGTGGTTTCTTTTCTAAAAATTTTTTTAAAAAAAGAAAAGAAATGTGTGGTGGTTTCATTTCTAAAAAAAAAAATAGAAATGGAGAGTCAAAGAGGCCAAATTTGGGCCTCTAACTTAATAATATAGTATAGATAAATATGTCTTATATAATATTCTTTTAGTAACACTAAATTTAGTTTTACCAAAGGGGTAATCTTTAAAATTAAATTAGTTTTTCTTATGTAAATTTGTTTTACATAATTATAAAAAATTATCGGTTGATTTTAATTTATTTTTGTGATAATTTTAGTACGAGTTATGTTATTTTGTTTAACATAGTTCAACGATTATGAATCCGTTTCTTATTTAACTCATCGTTTAATAATAATGGCATTTTAATGAATGATCTAGTTGCAAATCGCAAAATATATGATCTTTAAAAAATATTTAGTTTTCGGGAGAGTTCAACTTTATGCTATTATTTTTATTATAAAGAGTGATCATTGTATTTTCGAAATGATAAAATCGTATGCACCATCGAAGTAATATTTCTTTAAAATATTATGTTAAAAATTCTAATGTGATGTATTGATTTTACAATGTCCATTATAATCACTGTCCATTAATTATATTTCTTCTGGTGGTAGCATAGTCAGTATTTTTTTCCCTTGATTCTGTAGCTCATTTTAGTAGACTGAGATGGTCGGACAATTTAAATATAATTTTTTTTCTATCAATAATAATTGTATTTTTAGAGAACTGAACTCGAGATTCTGATTAAGCTAATATAAAACCGAATAACTAATATTACACCATTAGATGGTGCATATTCAGTATTTCGTCCAAGAGGGATAATCAGATTTTATAAAAGTTTCAAAAATTAGAAACAAGATTTTATAATTTTTAGAGAGGGCTTTCTTTAAGAAGATATATATAACCGGAGCTGAAAATTTTGATGGTTTTATTCTACGTTAACGCAATAAAAATTTTAATTTGAATAAAATAGATAAAAAATATCAAAGAATAATAAACACCGCTCTGCAATCAAACCAGTCCTCATTGGCAAGTGAGAAAGAAAGAACTCATTCAAATAAAACTTTGGTGCTTATGCAAATTAATATACCACTCGATAATTGTTATGCAGCGATTTAAACAACACGTACAAATAAAACTTAGCACACTTTGAATGATTTGCTATCAACTTGTACAGTTAGTTTGATTTACGTACATAACAGCATACAAAGAGCCACTAAGACAGAATACTTTGTATACAAGTTCATGAATATGCAGTTACTATTGATAGAAAAAAATTCACATTTTAGTGGTTCAAATTAATTCGAATTTATAATAAATTTAAAAAAAATTTAGGTTCCACCTGATTTGAATCCCTAATGAATATATGAAAGAAAGAAAAAAAAAAGTACCCCAAACAATAAAACCCATCAAATTTTGAATTATTGATGTCAAGTTGTACTTTTAGTTTGATGTATATTTTACAATAACACACAAATAGCCATTTAAAAACAGTCATTTTTAATTAATTGATATATCCTCATCAAATCTACATAAGCCTAGTAGGCTATACAAAATCGTAGTATTATATATCTAAATTATGGGACGAACAGGTCATCGAGGTGAAGTTCATTATTCGTTCATATCTATGTTGGGCCCTTTACTGGATCTTCTGAGTTCATAATGCTCCCATAGCTATGATTTCTTCTTAATTTAATTGCAATATTTAAGTTTTCCCAAATAATTGCACCCAGAATTTATGCCTATCCAAAACATTGTAGCTGATGCAATGATTGTGGTGTCACAATTATAAAATTACCATATTAAGATGCCGTCCACTTGTTTAGAAATAGTTTTTTTTTAAAAAAAAATTAGTAATTAATAGATGATTATTCCCTATGTATGTATTCTCTGGAAGAAAGTTAGGTGATGAAATTAACAATGAGTAGAAAGTTCTTTATATTTTTTAATTCCAGGTATGTAGTTTTAAGTAGCATTAATATTATATTACACCTAAGATATGATCAGGGAAAAATCAGGTTTATATAAATATACAAGTGTCAACGATGTTACTCATCCAATACGAAAGATGTTTATTACATTGGGGCTAAATATTATCTACGTACATCAAATATTAATACATAAACTAATTCCACAAGGCTTTGTTTGTTTTAGGAGATGAGATACTCTGTTTTTAGTTTTTACTGAGATCTAATTTAAGATGATTCTGCCAACCGAATTACTCATTTCATGTAGTAAGTGTGAATTTTAAATCTTGATTAAGAGATCTAATGTTTTATATTAGTAGCCAACTGACTTTTGATAATGGTAAAATTTATTCGCATTACAACGTAAGAAAATATTTCAATAGATTTGTACGTCTTGTTTGTTTTGTATTATTTATTAGTAGATGTGAGTGTTTATCATGTGCCCGTCTTTGTTTTCTACTAATGAACTTATTGTTTTAGTAGCTTTTTATGAAAATACCCATATTTGTTTTATTTGTTATTAGAATATGGGATAATTTAGTAATATCATACCCTATTGCACATAACAAATCCATATTAATGTTCCTTAATACTACTCTTCCCGTAAATATTAATATTCCATGCACAAAAAAAAAAAAGATATTTGGCACCCTCAAAATGTGGTTGATTGATTAATTAAACCCTAAAAGGATCCCGAAAAAAGGAAAAAGAAAAAAATCTACATTGGAATGTGATCGTACCAAAATTTGGTGAGCATGGCTCGAGCTAGACATCAATCGATCACTAAAAAATTTATATTTTAGAAAACCGATTCGATATAGGAGTTATTTGGAGCAAACATGAGTTGGAAGCCTGACAGGGATGAGATTGTACTCGAAGTTGACACTTCGACCCTCAAATTAGTGATTTGGTCGAGTGAGTGAAGTCGAATATGAGAATACAAATGTTCTTATCAGCAAGAATAAATAAGGGGTATTTTTATTTATACCTTCAATCGTGAAGTGGTGACGGTTTGACAGCTGACGCACAGTTCCAATGCATTAAATGCATGGTCGACCACTTACTCCATGAATAGTTAGTCGCCACCCACGAAGCTAGCGAAGATCGAGATCACTCATTTAGTGGTATCCTCAACCTAGGGATCAAGCATACCACATCTAGCTCCAAAGAGGCTTAGCTATCCTTCCACCCATAGGTCAGAGGGACGGCCGATAGGTGGTGTTATTAGACAACCACGAGTCCGTATAGGTAAACATCACGTGGATAGGTAGAGCCGTAACATGTCCGAATGTATTTTAACTTTAAATTATGTCAAAATTTTCAATATTTTCAACAAAATTTTAATATGATTAGTATTAACTGAGAGAATTTTATACTTAAATACTATTAATGGGATATACAAGGGGAAAATAGCCATTATTGTTGTGTAACGTTTCTATTCGACACATTATGTCGTCCATAATTAATATCCACATTTTGCTTGTGCATTAGGTAACATGCCACAAAAACTAGTTGGAAATTGGAATGTATGACGGCCGAACTGATAGATTCTTCAATTAATAAGACTTTACAATATTTAACTAAAAGTTTCTCTGCGCCAAACTTATCAAACAGATTTGGTACCAGTTACACTCTTATGCATTGTTTACTTCGTAGGATGAGGGGGATTAGATGAAT
The DNA here is from genome assembly GCA_037834125.1 of Lippia alba. NCBI lineage: Eukaryota > Viridiplantae > Streptophyta > Magnoliopsida > Lamiales > Verbenaceae > Lippia > Lippia alba. Next base: position 19,994,521 of record JBBMKE010000002.1, on the reverse strand, counting down.
AACTCTACTTAAACTGATGTTTACTAGTATTTTTGTAAGTTCGGAATTGATGATACGGCCCAGATGATATTGGATAAAAGGTTGATTATTCATCTCATATCCCCCAAGGGATGACTAATCCACCCTCATATCTCACAACTCATCCCATTACTCATCAATCTCATATTATCCCAACCAACAAAGTAAACGCCCCATTAGTTTGATTACCTAATGAACAATTGGATCTTAACTTTTACTTTATTGGAGGGATAGAATACCAAATAATGCTCGAAATACAATAAATTATTTTACTAATTAACAGCTTTGTGCAGGGGTAATCGCTTTGGAATCAAATCTTTATGGTTGATTTCTCACCACCTAGCTACATATATACATTAATTACTTACCTATTCCAATCAAAACTTATTAAAATATTGTCACAACTTAGGCGCCTATTTATGGTGGTCATGTTTCAAAGATAATGAGTTAAATTTTGAATCTGTATACATAAATATCAATAGCAGTAAATTCATTATTTATTTTAGGAAAACTTTCAATCTGTATACATATATAAATATCTACTGATGCGTTAACACTAGATTAAGATTGTCAACAACTATTCTAAAAGTAAATTCATTATATATTTACGGTACAATTATGAGTAAATGTATTATACCTTTTTTTTATTCTTATTATTTGATTAATTATTTTCTTCAAATTTATATCAATCAAACGATAAATATAAAATATTTTTTTCATCGTTACATTGATTTGACCGAACAAAAATACGTTAAATTTATTATCCTTAAGATTAGGTGAAGGTACAAATAATATATTCCACTTTGAGAAGTTACTGCATATATAATTGACAGTATTTACTATAAATTTGTTTCTTCATAAGTTAGCAAATGTGCTGAGTGGTTGCAGGTTCTATTCCAACAAATATGTGCGTAATGATGTAATTATAAAAATATATATTCAACTCAAAATAATATGATCGTCAACTAGCTTATATAAAATCCATTATTTTCCATCACTTCAAAATAAAACTTGAAAAATATTGCAAAAGACAGGGTTCCTATTTTATCTTTTGGCAGCATTCTTATATTAGTAAGGTGACAAGAATCGAAAACAAACAAAATAGATCCAAGGTGGGCTATACATGTTTGTAATATGCAAACAAAATTTGTGAAAAAGTTGTAGGATTTTTTATGGGTTCGAAATTATAAGGACATATAGCTTGGACAGATGCATGTTGCAAGAAAATTAAGCACCAGTTAATGGGGGACAAACTCTCATGTTTTTGTTACCCCATGATTTTGGGAAACATAGCAATTAGGTATCATGTAGTGTCTGTAATTAATTCATAACTTGAATTATTAATGAGATTAATTAAACAATTTAAATCAATGTCCCTCGTCATGATCATGTCTATCAATGTTTTCTCTGTTTTTCTTTTTTTTGTTTTTTCCATTCCTTTTAATAGTATTTTTAAATTTTTTTTTATAATAGGTATTAAACTATTAATTGATTGGTTGGTAATATCAAATATGCACTTGCATTTGACCACAAAAGATATCCTTATCTTCTTAAGTCGATACTAGTGGAAATATATAATGCAATTTATGTTTATAAATATATTATTTTATCATGTTGTACAGTATTGTGTTAAATATTCATATTGAATATTGTGATCAATATTCTTTATGAAAGATTTTAATTTTTTTTTGATAATTTGTTACTCTTTTGTCTCGGACAGTATGCAGGGAACAATTTGATTTTTATTGTTCGTTCCTTCAAACGGCGCTAATGATGCATATTCTCCGAAGCATCTCTCTCTCTCTCTCTCTCTCTTATTTTTCCAGTGTTCTTTTGGTCTCTTTATATTGGACATATTCCTATTAGGTTTTAGTTGTGTTTAATTGCTAGTTAAACCGATCACGTAATTTAGTTTGACTTTTATCTTTTATTCTCAAGAGATCTACTATGGTATATTATCGTGTCGTGCTAGTGTTAATTAATTTCTATATATAGTTGGGATATCTCGTGACTCTTATATGAGTTCACGTCTCATGCGAAGCTATTAGTCTCTTTGATCTGCTTGCAGCTAACCACATGTAATTGGGCAGGGCCTCGTCAACTACGAATTAGTATTTGATCAATTAATATTATTTTGATCAAATATCCCTATCTTATATTATATCGTGTAGATCAAAAAATGTAACATTATTTCCAACCTATGATGTACGAACATTTTTAAAAATATCATTTTATCGTATTTTGTCTTATCGAACACTCGTATCGAATACCGTAATCAACACTCCTCACATAAAAAATAAATAAAAAATTTTGTATCACCGTATCGATATCATGGCATGTTCGTGTCATAGTATGTGAATTATAATTTCTAACCAATAGATGTAGTTTGGACTACTCAACTCGTTAATTAGATAGTGTATTCAAATTTGGAGGCTCGAAAACCAATTGGTACTAATCTAAAATCTATAAGGTATAAGTTGAAACTTATCAACATCCTATTACCCCACAATATATATTGACAAAATAATGTCTTATTTCCTTTTTCTTTTCGGTCGGTGTTTATTTCAACAAAAATATAAAACTATACTTACTTTATTGTCTTCAAAATATAGCTCGAAAATATAATCATTTTTGCTTAAACCATGGGATAGTAATTTTATTTTCTTTATTCTGTTGTAGTTTATTTTAGAAAATTTTAAAATATCTAGATAGTACTGAACTCTTAACCAAATGGATAATCTAATCCTAAAAGAATATTTTAATTCCAATTGCATTCACAATCATCCTATCTATTCCAAAATTCGGATTCTTCTAGATGAATGAACAGAAATAAAATATTTACTGAACTTTATATCTCAACATGACAAAATATGTTATAATGCGGATATCTTTTTTTTTAGGTCAAAACTTGTATAATGCGGATATCTGACGCTTATATGGATAGTTAATAGTTTCAGATATTTTAAATTATTATATATAAATGTGTTTGATAACTGTTACGTTCTCGACTTCTCGTAATCAATATTTGTTGGCGACATGGATGTACATATTTGACCATTGATTTATAACAACTATTTATTAATAATGTATATCTTTTGTCTTGTGAAAGAATAAATCCCGAATCTCCAAGTCTCTCTATTTTGGGAGGTCAAAGTCTTGAATTTAAAATGATAAAAGCATGAAAGACACCCACCTATATGTGTCATTTTGGGTCCATAATAAGCCCACTAATTAAGTTGGCTGACAGCAATATGTCATCACCAATTTCATAACAACCTTATTGGAAATTAAGACTCATTTGTATCGACATTACAACCACCCAACATTAGTATTCAATATTTAGAAACCGTGCAATCCATGCTAGATTTTCCTCATGTCTGAAAATATGTGTACCCCTCAATATAATTAATTTTTAATACTTACTTCAATATGGTTAGGACTTAGGACTTGGGCAGGCCTTTGGTTCAAGAAATATAGAATATGATCGAAGAGGACAAACTATTTTGTAACTTTAAAATTAATTAAGTTGTAAAACAATTTAATTTTATTGTGTTATATTGAGTTCACAATATTTCTCCCCCAAAATTAAAAGAGTTATCATGGTGGGAAAAGAGGGTGCAAATGGCCGGTCGAAATTGGTTCAAGTGGTTTGAGGGTTCTTTCTCAAAGGCAATGTCCGAGATTCGAATTCCTTTGACCACTTGGAGTGTATGTTAAAAAAAAAGTAAAAAATGCAAATAATTGGATAAAATTGAAATAATAATTAGAAACTCAAATAAATATTAGATTATTTATCTATTAATAATTATATTCGATTAAACTGCAATCTAACATAGTATTCTGCATCTTAATAGTTACAGAACAACATTGACAGGTGTCACATGGCTGAAAGGTGTGGCACCGACCTCCTCAACTTTTAAATTTTGTTATATATATATGTTATCATTCACCTATTTGGCGATTTTGCACCCCATATTTAAATTTTGCCCCATTTTCTCTTTTTAAATTGTGGATTTGCCCCTAATAATAATAATTTTTGTTTTCAAGAAAAAGGAAAATGAAACAGCGAGAAAGGTGGAATGCATGGAAAAGCAGCGGTGGTCTCTTACGTCGTCGTCTCTTCTCTTGGCCCACGTGAAGTTTCCCATACTCGCGTCCCCACACAGATCTCCGTATCCCCCTGTGGGACCCTTCCACACTCCTCACACGTGTCGCCTCACCCCTGGCACGTGATTCCCTCTCCTTTGTCCTATAAATTCACAACCTGTCTGTATCTTATTTCCTCGACACCAATTTCTCGATCCACCTCCAAAATCTTCCAACTAAAACACACACACTGACGCACACAACACAGACATCACATAACCTGACCCAAAAAGTCCGTCACACACAACATACACACACTTTTCCCATAACGTGATCAATCTCCAAAGAAAACCGAACGAATCTGCGCATGTTGTGTGCAAGATCTTTAAAGCTAGCGCAATCCCACCTTACGTTAGCGCCACAATCTTGTTTTCTATATATCTCTCTGAGCTCTCTCTAAGAATCCATTCTCTCAATCAAATTCTATTCGTTATAATAAGCTGCAACTATAGATATATATAACATGGCCACGAAGTTCCTACTAACGCTTGCCATCTGTCGCTTGATCGTGACCGTCGGATTAACTCTCGACCCCACCGAGCTCCTACGTCTCGAGGTCGAAGGCCGGCTCAGCTCCGAGCCAGCCGACCTCGTATTGGGTTCGCGCGATTTTGGTAATATGGAAAGCGCGGAGCCATTGGCGGTTCTCCATCCGGCTTCGGCCGAGGACGTTTCCCGGCTCGTGAAGCTGGCTTACGACTCGGCTCACGGATTTGGCGTCTCGGCTAGGGGTCATGGCCACTCCATAAACGGGCAGGCCATGACCAAGAACGGGATGGTGATCCAAATGAGCGGGAGCCGGCTCGGATATCGGCCTCCGCCGCCGCCGCCACGGGTGTCGGAGGAATCCATGTACGTGGACGTTTGGGGAGGGGAGCTATGGATAGATGTGCTAAGGTCCACCTTAGAGTATGGACTCGCGCCCAAATCGTGGACGGATTACTTGTACCTTTCGGTCGGAGGTACTCTCTCCAATGCGGGTATAAGCGGGCAAGCCTTCAATCATGGACCTCAAATAAGCAATGTTCATGAGCTTCAAGTAGTTACAGGTAATTGTAAATTTGTAATTCATTATCCACTTTCATTTTTTTCTTTTAAGAAAAAGGGATTGCATGTGGATCAGTTGTTTTTTCTTTAAATGAAAGACGATTTTAATCATAGAGGTCGGTAATTAAAAATCTGATTAAATAATTGTAATGATATATTAATAGGATGATCTAGTAGGATTATTTTGTCCATTAGTGTGTGTGTGCGTTGTTTTTCGATGAGTTTATGTTTTGTCTTAACTTTACAGTATGGGTATTATAACATGTCTAGGCCTTGTCTCAAAGTATAATTTCACATGGGGTTGTTTTTGGTTTTATGCATCATCTTTTCATAATTAGTTGTTGTTATTGCTTCTCAATAGTTAGACAGATAACACCCACTACCTTTGTGGCTTCATTTAGCCCGTCAAATCTTTATTATACATATAATTAGAGAAAAGAATTATTCATAAATTATGCACAGATATAAACATGACGATACAAACACAATATAATGTATATATATGATAAGTACGTGGTATAATATTTATTTGGTAAATATCCATTAATCTGTGGGACAATCTTTAAATAGTACAAAAAAGTTGAAATTTTTTTTCCTTCACTCCCAATTTTGAAAAACTTCCCTTTTACTCCCTAACTCAAAAATAAAATTCCTTTTCACTCCCAAAATTTTCAGAATATTGTATTAAAATTCAGGAATCACGTAACTAAATCTCAAAATAATGTATTTTTTCCCCAAATGATGAATATGGACACCAAATACATCATTTGGGGAAAAATATATTATTTGGAGATTTAGATACGTGTTTCTGAAATTTTGATACAATATTCTGAAAAATTAAAAAGTGAAAATGAATTTTACTTTTAACTTGAAGAGTGAAAGGAGAAGTTTTTTAAAATTGGAAGGTGAAAATTCTTTTTCACTCCCACTTGGAGAGTTTTGGAAAATTTTCGGTTAATTTGTAAAATTAATTGATACAGGAAAAGGTGAGGTGATGACGTGTTCGAAGGAGAAAAATTCAGAATTGTACGATGCGGTTCTTGGCGGGCTAGGTCAATTTGGCGTCATAACGAGGGCGAGAATAGCACTAGAAAAAGCTCCAACAAGGGTAAAATTTTACAAATTTTAATAGTAATGATTAAAGTGTCTCTATCTTTATGTTGTAGGGCTTGGACAAAGTTTTCCTAGTATCAGCTAATGACATGACCTAAAAAGTGGGCAAACAATTTTCATGATCTCTTTGGGTCCATTTGAATTGCCTTTTTACCACAATTAATACAAAAGGCTGGCCTAAAGCTGGCAATGCTGTTGACATTCCTTTACACATATATACAAAATATACAATTTTCTTTTTCCCTTTGACAAAACCTACTTTTTACACAAAATAATGCTTCAAATCAAGTGATTCGAATGATAGGAGTTGGTCAAGTAATTAATGAATTTATTTTTTAGGATAAGGTTTAAGATTCGAATTCCATTTGAGTATGTGTGAATTAAAAAAACAAAAAAAGTGATTCAAATACTTTAGGGTAAAGAAAGGGTGATTTTTAGCCTCTAAATTGATAGAATTCTGAAAAAAAAAAAAGTATTTTATTTGTCAATACTTGTTTATTTGTATTCCTAATGCTAACGATTTATTCATATACTAATATAAATTCTATGCTTACTACTTAATTGATCGGATCGTGGGGACAACACGCAGACATAATCACACACAACCCCCGCCACCCCCAACCCGATCAATTTTTATGACAAACGAAATGCTTTTTGATACTCGTTTTTATGATTTATTTTCACATAAAAAGTTTAAAATTTATAATGTCTCTAGTTGAAATTTGATTTTTTTTTTTGGGCTAATTCTCGTACACCCCTAATTTTTGTTCCATCCCGGCACCTAAAGCTTTAAGCAGTTTTTTTTGTCAACTTTCTCCATTTTCAATTATTATACGTTAATTTTGCATCGTCGTGGGAATGCAGGTGAGATGGATCCGAGTATTGTATTCCAATTTTTCGGCCTTCACAGAAGACCAGGA
>JBBMKE010000002.1:19955027-19971991 GCA_037834125.1 Lippia alba | reverse complement strand
AAGTGTCACTTTTAGAACATTGAGGACTAAAGTGACACAAAACTGAAACTTTAGGGACCAAATATGACATTTACTCTAGTAATAAATAATCATGACAAGAAAGATTTTACATTTACTAATTACGCGAAGGAAGAAAAAGATCAAGTATGATATGAATTGGTTGTTTATAATTTGATGTTATTCAAGTAGTTTTTCTATTTTTATGTTTCAAAAAGTTATAAGTGATGTTTCAAGATTATTTTAAAATTGAGATATAGTTTGATACTTTAGATTATTTTAATCAAATAAAATTAAAAAGTCTAAATAAAATATGTGATTAATGCTCAAAGACACGTTAAGCTTTTACTAGTTTAAGTCTTTTAAACTATTACCACCTGAAAAATAAGTAAATTATCCTATTCATGCGCGCAAAGTGCATGCTTTTAGTATTGTAGTAGTCATTTAAATTATATGGGTGTCATTTTTTTTTGTCCAGCAGAAAGTGCCTCAGAGGCAAATATATAGGTGTCGTTTAAATACACCATTTAAGAGTATATTCAAACAACAATACTGATTTTATTTTAATAAAATGACTTTTATATACTCTGACATAATATTCTAGTTCCATGTCAAAAATTATTATTGTGCTAACTGCTACAAAGAAAGTACACGAATAAGGTGACGCCAAGAGAACCGAAAACAATTAAGATATCCGACGTGGATACCTGTCACCTAACCATAAAAAACACACAGCTAAGATTAATATTTAATATTTCTCTCGAGTACACAATTCAACCGACCATGGCCTAACTACAGTTATAACAACTACTTGTATTTGATACCACATATATATATGTCTTCAATGGTGGTTTAATTAAGGCCAATCCCATCTTTAGGTCCACCAACTGGTTGTTATGTGATGTTTTTCAAAACCCTAAAACTGACTTGACAATACAAACAACCATGGAACAACAACCCTTTTGGTAATTCTTGACAATAATATTTTTTCCTTATTATTTTTCTAAAGAAGTTTCTAGGCATTAATCTTGGGCTTATAACTTGTCTCCACGTGAGAAAGGTGGCATAATTGACAAGAAATATATATATTTTTCTTACATTTAAGGGAAGAGAGAAGTTGTCATCATCTTTTGTGTTTAATTATTATATCCCTTTTCAATATTATTTTTATCTTTTTTGTTGGTGTCATTGCTCAATGATAAGGAGGGTTGGTGTGTTTGTTTGGGATCTTTGGGATCAGTTTTGTCTCCATTTGTTGGCTTTTGAGCCAATTTCACCTCTCTTTTCAATCATTCTCTATGCCTTTTCCTTGCTTCCTCGATTCAAGGCACAAGGAATGTTCTTTATTAATCTTTTTCCCTTTTCTCAAGGTAAGTTTTTATTTTATTTTTTCAAATTTTCTTGATTTTGATGATCATGATGAAGTTGTAAGAAAACAGTTCCTTAGTTCATTTCATCGTTTGGGTTTATTTTCTGAACTGGATATGGATTGACACTCGCTTTCATCACACTGAAGATGAATTTTGTTGGCTTTTTCTGCTTTAGATTGTTTAATTATGTAGATGAAATTGCTTTTAAATTTTCAAAAATCCTATTTCCAAAAGGATAGGACTAAGGAGAAGGTTATAGAGATATTACTGCTAACCGCTAAGGGATCTGATCTTAATATGCTTTTGGTCTATTTAACAAGTTCACTAATTAACAAATAAAGAAAACGAATCTAAACAGTTTTGTTGGATCTGGTTTCTTTGTTTTGGCTGCTTAATGGAGTTTTGAAATGATTAATAAAAAGTTCTTCCATAATCCATTTTACAGATTCTCTAATTTCCAATTTTGTTCCTTTCTGTAGTGGTGGGATTGTGATGGTTTATGTTCCAGAACCAACTTGTGAAGGAATTGCCCGCAAATTATTATGGCTTCATTTTATTCAAGTGAAGGAGACATGCTTCCTCCTTCCTATTTGCTAAATCAGAAAGTTGATTCCAATTATCCTGTGAGCCAACCTTGTGTTTCCTTATCCTTCCCAAACTTCTTGTCTGAATCTACTGTAACCAGAGACGAGGCGGTTTATATTCCTGCCACGGGCTTAAATCACCTAAACGTTTCTCCCCGGTATTCCGATGGCAATACAGTTTTATCAGAAGCAATCCATGCCAAAAATTCCCAGCAAATTCCACAATATCATCATCAACATCATCATCATCATGGCTTATCTCTTAGCTTGGGTTCTCAAGAATCATCACTACTTCACTACACGGACTCGAGTCTGTTATCGTTGTTAAGTCCCAATAATACGCAAAACTTTATTCCGGGCCCAAATCAGGATTTTACATTTTGTAACTCGAGATATCTTAAGGTGGCTCAAGATTTGCTAGACGAATTAGTGAGTGTTCATAGGGCTGGTCAAGAAAGAGCCAATGCAGTAGTCGGTCAAGATGGCTCCGGAGGGGCTGATTTGAAACGTGATGGAGTTTCTGGTGAACTGCAGGAGTCGAATAACAACGATCTTTCTCCTTCTGAAAGACATGATCTGCAAAATAAGCTCACAAAACTTTTGTCCATGTTGGAGGAGGTAAAGACTGTTTATTCATATATATCAGTTGTTGTTTGTTGTATGAGTTCATGTTTATGTTTTTTTTTGTGCCAGTGAGACTGCTTCGAGGAGATTTTTATCCCTGAATTTCGGAAAATTCTAACCCAAACCTGGTCATCTTGATATATATGCATATAAATGTTTATAAAAGTCCATAGGGATAATTTCATTGACAAAACCTCATAACCTATGGTTCAATTTAATTACACAAACGACAAATATATCAGTATTCCCTAAGGTTTTGGCCAATTACACAAGCTACCCCTAAAATTTGAGATATTACAAATAATTCCACTAAATACTTAGGTTGATCCAAAGCATGCTATAGTAGTCATAAATTACACATTTAAGTCCATAGGGATAATTTTATTGACATTACGGTATAACCCGAGGTTTAGTCTAATTACGAAAACATCATTTGAGGTTGAGAAGTCGTTACTATAACTTCCCATATCAAGAAAATTAAATTTTGATAATACCATGTGTAAATTTTTGCAAGACTCTAATTTTTCTTGAAATTTTCTTATCAATATTTTTCAATTTAATTTTTGACTATTATAGCATGCACTAGGCCAAACCTCCGGATATATTGGGGGAAGTTTTTGTAATTTCTAAAACCTGAGGGGATTTTTGAGTAATTGTGTAAAACCTCAGGGAATGCTGATGTTTTTATTCCAAATCTATATGAACTCAACCTCGGTCATGAAGGTAAATGAACTCTTTTCTTGTTTCTTACTGAAGGTGGATAAAAGGTACAAGCAATACTGCCATCAAATACAAGTCGTGGGCTCATCGTTCGATTCAGTAGCAGGTGGTGGTGCAGCACTACCGTATACAGCGCTGGCGCAGCGAACAATTTCCCGCCAGTTCCGGTCCTTGCGTGATGCAATCAAGAAGCAAATCCAAGCCACTCAAAAGAGCTTGGGGGACCAAGATGCCAATGCACATGGTTTAGGCATTTTATCACGTCTAAGGTTTGTCGACCAGCAACTCAGGCAACAGAAGGCATTGCAACAGTTTGGTGTAATGAGACAACCTTGGAGGCCACAAAGGGGCTTGCCGGAAACTTCCGTCTCCGTTCTACGTGCTTGGCTTTTCGAGCATTTTCTTCACCCGTATGTTAATTTCGATCAATTTTCTATTTCTGTTTGTCAAAAATATTGATTGTTAACGCTCTGTTGACTGTTATATCTTTGGCCAATTAACAGATATCCAAAGGACTCTGAGAAAATTGTTCTTGCAAGGCAGACTGGATTAACTAGGAGCCAGGTATATATATTTTAAGGATAATTAACTATCAAGAAACCACCTGAGGTTTGTGTTAATTACAAGAATCCCCCCTCTTGCTATTAAAATCGCAGACACCGCCACAATGGATAGAAATATATATTCTGTAACTGGGGTAACTAATGACAGGTGCTAATGTAAGACGGGCAATTAACTTAAATTTCATCAAGTAAAGGTTTCTACTTCTTTTTGAATAATTGGAGAGGGATTTTTGTAGCTATATTCCTAAATTTACTGCCTGCTTAAAGAGAGAACTATGAGGAACAATATTCGCGAAATTGTTTACATTTCAGTTTATTGCTAATCTCACCTTGTGCCATCATGGAAGTATTATCAATAGTAAAATGATTTACGGATCAACATGGTTATTTTCCTTACTGAATCAGGTGGCGAACTGGTTCATAAATGCACGCGTACGTCTTTGGAAGCCCATGATCGAGGAGATGTACAAGGAAGAGTTTGGTGATCCAGAAACCGAGCCAAAATCTTCACCAACAACTCATGAGACCTCTGCTTTCGACGACAGAGATGAAGAGTTCCATGGAACCTTAATGTCTGCAGCTGCAGAGGACAGCACTCACCGCATGCAGTCTAATGAGTCGACTTATATGAACAAATATTTCCAGGGAAATGAAGTTAATTTCGGGTTAAGTCATATGCAGAACAGCGATGCAGTTGACAATGCACCAACCAAAGTGTCCCTTGCACTCGGGTTGCATCATACGGAGAATGAATCGAAGCCAACAACTGATCATGAGATTCAACAAACAGGAAATGATGGTGAGAAATTGGATTATTACTACGTCGAAACGGTAAACAATCACGAGAGCAACTTTTCTAACACTCATCTGCTGTCTGATTTTGTGGCGTGAAGGAAATTGTGGTGTGGAAGATTATTTTTAACCTGAAAACATAACAGGGTAAAAGATTATTATGCTGATAACTAATGATTTTGTGCAAAAATAATTGAGAGAAGTCCATGTAGATGTGTTTTGTTAGTCCATATATATAGAGTTATAGACTATAGTATAGATTGTAAAGTTCATGAAATACTTGTTTGTAAACGAAACTTCATACATGTGTTGTATACTAGGTTGATAGTAGATATACAATCTATATCCCCATTGAAAGTAAATGTTGAAAAGGAATTCCTTGTAATAAGTGTAACTTTGTAATATTCTTTTCGGGTTGTTTTCGGGGTGATTTCATCTGAATCCGCTATGGGTTTGCGATATTCTTTATTAAATTTGATGAAATAATGAGCTTGACCTTACTCACCCCCAAAAGCTAGCTGTTGAGAGGAAGGTTGCCAAGCCATTATATATTGAACACCACATCATCATTTAATCGATGTGGGACATTTAACACACCCCGGACACGCCCAGGAATGAATATCTGGAGCGTGAACATTGCAGGAATGAACATCTGAGAATGAAACATCTGCTAGCCGGGTGGAGAAACAGACACAGAAATCGAACATCTGTAAACCCGCTTTGATACCATATTAAATTTAATGAAATAATGAGCTTGACCTTACTCATCCCCAAAAGCTAGCTGTTGAGGGGAGGGTTGTCAAGCCATTATATATTGAACACAACATCATCATTTAATCGATGTGGATACCATCTTATATTTGATGAATAATGAGCTTGGCCTTACTCACCCCCAAAAACTAACTGTTGAGGGGAGGTTTGTCTTGTCATTATATATTGAACACCACATCATCATTTAATCGATGTGGGACATTTAACACATCTGACTACCACATATTTAGACTTAATTAAAATGCAGTGCATTATTATCCTTATAGAACAATTTGCATCGACCCTTTCCGCAACCAGAATCGGGATAATACAAAAGTTCTGTAATTCCGGTATCCTATTAATGTTACAAGCTAAGAAACTAATATTTATATTTGTAGATTGGCAACTATAACTCTTTCGACTGTTGGTGACAACTATTAAACTCCAGCTCCTGTGCATGATCAGTAATGTGCACGAGTCTCCTTCTTATGAATGGGCTCAATGATGACCGATTTGACTCGATTTCTCGATGCATCATTGGGGTTGGTATGAGCATCTCCAAATTGGTATTGACACAACGCAATTCGGGCCAAATTTGCAGCTGTCTGAATGAACGGTTTTTCAAAATGTGAAGAGTTAATATGAGTGATTTCTTCGTTCATCATTTTCCAGTTTCGATCAATCAATTTTCTAAGATAAGCTTGAGTAGCTTCAATGGACGAGCCAGTTTGGTGCATATAGCATGACGCTGCCTTTGCGACTTCTCCTCGTTCGACGTCCTCCTGCCGGAAAAAGTGGAAAATCGCGATTAGAACAAGATGTTGAATAATGAGTGAATTGCAGTCAGATTGCAAATTTGCAGATACTTTATATTTTTCGATACCTTAGAGGAACATTGATCATTGGCTAAACGAAAAATGGTAGAAGGGAAACGCAGCAAACCATGGCCATCATTTAAGCTTTGTATAGCTTCCTCAGTTATATTTTGAGTGATTAAGAAGTATGCATGAGTTAGCAACACAACTCCCGAAGATGAAACCCATCCATGATCCAAATATTCATCAAATCCAGGGATCTTCTTCCTCTTATTCCATTCTGCTTCTCTCAAGAATGCTTTGCATAGATCTCCCCACTGAAAATATTTACACAAAATCGATTTTCAAACCCACTGCAAACAAAACTGAACAGCTACAGCCATATGGGTAAAAACGACTTACTCTTTTTTTGAGATGAGAAATTACGAATTGATCGTGTTCCTTAAGTGTATCGTAAGCCATTTCATTGACTGTGTTGTAAAGAGTGAAGAAGCATATCTTCATGTAGTCTGGAAGATGGTTCACAGCATTCACATCCCATCTGCAGTTACAAATTACAATTGGGTCAGGCAATATCATCGTATTGTTGTACTTAGATGTGGATTCTAGAATTTTAATGGAGGGGTTTGTAGAACGAACTTGTCGACAGCATCTGTGAGTTGCTCGAGCTCTTGGGGAGATCCATAAACATCATAAATATCATCTATAACAGTTATTAGCTTAACCACTTTTGTTAATCCTATACGGCATTTACTAAATTGAGGTTCATGAACCATTCCAGTTGCCCAAAAGAAGCTCTCCATTAGCCTATCTCTTGCAAAGCTCAACTTATTTGCTAATCCGACGTCTTTCCACCACCTGAAAGTGCAGTAATCATGTCATACAATCAGAAATAATTTCGTGTAATTTATTATTGTTATAAGTATTAACACACAGGATGTAACTTGGTCTAATTAAATCGGCTTCTTATCTTAAAAGTTTTCAGGGTTATATACGAACAACAAGATCGTACTACCTTGAGACATCTTGGAGGTCACATTGGTGTACCGATTGCACCATGTTGAAATCCAACATAGCCAATTCGAGCAAAGTTTGATTTGCTTCATCTCTTTTGTCAAACATCTCAATGTTCCACCTTGCTTCTAATCTCTGGATTCTGTGGTGTAATGGAAATTCTAAGGCATGCCCAATTTTGATGGCATGTTTTGTGTCTACTTCTCCAATCATATTGTTGAGATGGAAGCTTGTAAACTCTCTAGCCTCATCCAATATGCTCTCCCCGTCAAATGCAAGATGAGAAGCTTCAAACAAACTCAACAGTCCTTCAATGTCCGTAGCCATGCTTGTGGGGAACTTGCCGTTGGACCCTTTGAATCTCTCAAATATATCTCCAGAAAGATTTATAATCACAATTTGTTAAATGGTTATATTAGTGTCGTGTGTACAAAATTGTGCTGAAGAATAAAATTTCTGATTTCGCCACTGAATATTAGATATACCTGTGAAAATACGGTAACCATGTTGTCTAAGGAGCCTGAAATAGAGAGCACAGGAATATAAGTTATGGTGCAATTTTGGCTCGACTTTTGAAGATTGAAGCAAAATCAATCTCTCAAGTGCAGTTTCTATAGAGTCTTGAAAACGATATCCAATGCCAAAACGAAGAACATCATCAATTAATTCCAGCAAAGCCAATGGCTCCACAGATTCATCATTCTCAAGCATGCGCCTAACCTTCTCCTCCATTCTCTTCATCTTCTTCTCCTCCTCCTCAATGTCCTTCTAAATTCAACAAATACAAAAATAGACAAATTAATTAAATATAGAAATAATTTAATTTCAATGTTTTGTTAGTAGGGGGACAATGGTTCCCTACGGGCGGGCTAAGGTTGTGTAACCCCTATATATACAACATCATTAATATTAGAATTGTTCTTATGTACCACTTGATGATAGTCTTGATTGGCAAGGAACTCCATGAATTCATAACTCCATGAACTTGGCTCGTAACTCAGCGACTGCTGTCGCTGATGATGTTGTTTGGTGGCCATGCACTGTGTTTTCCATATTGTTTCAGAAAAAATGTTTTCAGGAATAATATTTTTCTTCAGAAAATCTTTATTATTTGCTAAGCATTTGTGGCTGAAGAGGCAATGGGAAGGTTGGAGTACTTGAAGAACGTGTGCCATAATAAAGCTATTCGATTGATTATAAGTTGTTACTTTCCCTCAACTATATATATAGGAGTCAGGAGAAGATTCGAGAAATATAAATGTAGGGGAATCGATAAGATTTATATCTAGGTGGGTTTGTAACTCCACTTGGAGAACTCTTATTTGAGAGAGGCCAAATCACAATCTTTTATAAGAACTTAAATATTTTCCAACTGCACGTAAATCCTTTCCCTCTCCTCCTCCTTTTCTATAGGTATCAACCTCGTAAGTATAGGTATCAACCTCGTAAGTATTTGGGTTATATCGGGTTATGTAAGTATAAAACTCTTTCTTCCATCGGTAATTACATTCTTAATGTGAACACGAGGCGTCTTCAACTGCTAAGTTATACTAATTGGCTATGTGAACGGACATATACGATACTCAACCTACATTTTCGTGCAATCTTTCGATATTTCGTATGAAAATGGTTGTACATGGTCAATGGATAGAGATGCACTAGTCTGCAGGGGGATATATGTTGTATGGTCCATTCAATTTAACATATTTAACACCACAATTTTTATGTTTTGTCGAATAATCTGTTGGTTTGATTGATGGGAATTCGATCTTTTGATTTTTGAATTGGTTACTTAATCACGTTTTAATAGTTGAGTAATTATAATTTGAGTTTGTCTCGACTAAATTGGCGTAATGAGGGAACGATTGTTTTATATTTCTCATATAGTTGGTCGAAAATTTAAAAAAAATAATCAATTAAATAGCAAGTATAATACACCTGCCACTATAATTGATTAAATCTGACCAAGATGTGCGTGAAAAATGAGTTCATTCTGGTCTTGAGTTCTGTACAATTATATACACAAGGAAGTCTCCAATAATTAAGACACATGGCGAAGAAAGCGACATCTAACCTATAGTTAGCTGAGAGAGTACGCAACCCTCAGCTCAATCTTAGCTTACTTATGACGCACACTTTTGTTGACTAGTGAATCTGGAAGTTTCCCAAAATTACAAAACCCCCCTTCAAGGTGGATGGAAAATGTTTTTGAGATCCATCTTGTTCATTAAAGCATTAAGCAGACAAGCCGGAAGAGCTTTTGTAAACATGTCTGCCAATTGATGCATGGAGCGTACTGGTAATAACCTGAGGAATCCCACAACTATCTTATCCCGAACAAAGTGGCAATCCACTTCGATATGCTTGGTCCTCTCATGAAATATCGGATTTTCTACATAATGTATTGCCGCCAAGTTGTCACAGAACATGGTTTCAGGGCCTGGACATGGAATTTGAAGATCAACAAGCAGTTGAGATAGCCACACGAGTTCACTTGTAGCAACAACCAACGCCCGATACTCAGCTTCCGCAGATGACCTGGAAACAATTGATTGTTTCTTGGATCTCCAAGAAATCAATGCTGAGCCTAGAAAAATACAAAAACCAGAGGTTGATCGCCTAGTATCTTGGCAAGATGCCCAATCCGCATCAACAAAGGCTGTCAACTTCATATCATTTGTTGCTGGAAAGTATATGCCTTGACCCAATGTTCCTTTTAAGTATTTTAAGAGATGATGTGCTGCATTCAGATGGTGAGAAGTAGGCTTCGAAACAAACTGACTTAGTTTGTTGACAGCAAAACTAATATCAGGTCTGGTAAGAGTGAGATATAATAGCTTGCCAATGATCTTGCGATAGAGTGAAACATCTTCCAAAACCTCTCCATCAAAGGTGTTTAATTTGATGTTAGGATCCATGAGAGTGTTGATTGGCTTTGCAGCAAGAAAACCAGTTTCTTCAAGCAATTGTAAAGTGTATTTTCGTTGACAAATAATGATCCCTTATTTAGATCTAGCGATCTCAAGTCCCAAGAAGGATTTGAAAGAGCCAAGATCTTTCAACTTGAATTGTGTATGAAGAAATACCTTGAGATCAGATATGATGGATGAATTTGGTCCTGTGATGATAATATCATCAACATATACCAAAAAAGCAACAAATGTGGATCCTGTACCCTTAGTGAATAGGGAATAATCAGCTTTTGACTGTACAAATCCATAGGTAATCAAAGCAGTATAGAATTTGGCATACCATTGCCGGGAAGCTTGTCTTAATCCATAAATGGATTTATGCAGCCTACATACCAATTTTCCTGATGAACCAGTGGAAGAAGGAGGCAAAATATATCCTTGCGGCAAATCCATGTATACTTCTTCATACAAATCCCCATTCAAAATGCATTGTTGACATCTAATTGAGCAATATCCCAATGTTGTGCACTTGCTAGAGCTAACAAAGTTTTCACAGTTGCTAGCTTTGCCACTGGGGAATAGGTGTCCATAAAATCAATGCCTTCAAGTTGGCTATAACCTTTAGCCACCAACCGGGCGTTGTAACATTCCAAAGTCCCATCTGACTTGAATTTGAGTCTATAAACCCATTTGCAACCAATGGAATGATGGCCGGGTGGAAGAGAAGTAATATACCATGTATTATTGAGAGTCATAACATCTAGCTCCTCTTTCATTGCTTGCTGCCACTCAGGAATTAATGCAGCCTCTTGATAATTCTTTGGCTCAACATGAGTGGTAATAGTTAGGCAAAACTCTCTGTAGTATGGAGATAATCTATCATAAGAAATGTGTGATGAAATTGGGTACAAAGCTGGAGAATTTGATTTGCCTTGCAGAAATTACAATGATAATCTTGCAAATAGGAAGGTTGTCTAAGAGATCTTGATGATCTTCTTAGTGGAACCGATTCTGTTTGGGAAGTATCATGTGATTCATGCAAAACTGGAAGGTTAAATGGAGTTGGTAAAATCACATCAGTGGATGGAGTAGAATCACTAGGCCATGGTTGAAATGGAGAATCTGTGTGAAAAGGGAAAGTATGCTCATGAAATACCACATCCCTTGAGATAAAAATCTCTTTAGTGTGTAAATTTAACATCCTATTGCCTTTGATTCCAGTAGGATATCCCAGAAAAACACATGGAATGGCCCTTGGTGAAAATTTGTGTCTCTGAGTAACAAGGGTAGATGCAAAGGCCAAACAACCGAATACTCTGAGAGAATTGTAATCAAAGGTTGAACCATACAGTAGCTGAAAGGGCGAATTATGAGCTAAATGCACTGAAGGAGTGCGGTTTATAAGGAAAACTACAGTAAGCACACAGTTAGACCAATATCTCAATGGAATTTTTGATTGAAAATGCAAAGCCCTTGCCACATTTAAGATATGCTGATGTTTCCTTTCCACTACAGAATTTTGTTGGGGCCTTTCAAAGCAAGAGAACTGATGTATAACTACTTTTCGATTGAAAAACTCAGTAAAAGAAAGCTCAGGGGCATTATCAGACCTGAAACACTTAATCTTCACACCAAACTGTGTATGAACCATCTTGAAAAATTGAGGAACAATGGTGATAACATCAGATTTAGCTTTGAGCATGAATATCCATGTAAACCAAGTATGATCATCCACTAAAGTAAGGAAATATTTGAAAGGATTTCCAGATGAATGATTAAAGGGACCCCATACATCAGCATGAACTATATCAAAGGGATGATGTGATCTATGATTACCAACAGAAAAGACAATCTCTTTTGCTTAGTTAAAGGGCAGATTGTACAAGAATCAATAGTGGAATGAGAATCTGAATATTGCAACAAAGGTTTAAGCTGATCAAGTATAGTGAATGGAACATGGCCCAGTCTATTGTGCCACAAGGCAATGGGCATTTTATTGACAGTTACAGAATTTGAATGAAATTTGGTACAAGAATGAAAACTGGAAAGAGGATCTAAGATGTAGAGTCCATCTTAAATGCTAACCCTGGCAATCATCTCCCTCAATGTGAAATCCTGAAGAAAGCAAGATTCAGGTGTAAAGGATATAGAGATAGAGGAATTATTTTTCATCAAATGGCTAATGGAAATAAGGTTGAATCTAAACTGAGGAATGTACATCACATCATGCAAGATCAAACTAGGATGCAATATCACTGTCCCTTTGCAACTGACTTGGAAAGTAGAACCATCAGGAAGTACTACTTGTGTATTTGGAACCACTTTAATATCTTTTTCAAAAAAAAAAAACCACTTTAATATCAGTTAATAGAGAAGCATCGCAGGTAATATGACCACTGGCCCCAGAATCTAAAATCTACACAGAACTAGCAAGCTGTGTTGAAGTATGAGAAGCAGACAATAATATACCTATCACTGGTTTATTTGTGCCAGATGTGCTTGCCTCATGTGATGCATTAGGAGCTTGGATCCGCATCTGTGTAGATAACAAAGACAACAAAGACTAACATTGTTGTTCAGTGAGAGAAGTGAGGAATGAGTGTGAAGTAGGTGCAGTTTGTTGAGAATCAACACTAGTGGCAGTGGTAGGAGCAGCATTGATGTGAGACACTTGATTCACAGTGGCCAGTTGATGAATTAAAGGAGAACGAGAAGTATTACCAGAAGTATTTCCAGATGAAAACCAGGAAAAATACCCTGGAGGGTAACCGTGAAGTTTATAACAGCGATCCACTGTGTGAGTGTCCCTCCCGCAATTAGAACACTCAATTTTGCCTTTCCCTCGACCAAATCCATGACCGCGACCTGGTGTGCGAGATGATGAACGACCAGCAGAATATGAAGAAGATGGTGCACGGGAGTAAGATGAATTACGGACTGCAAATGCCATGGAATTGGAATCAGGAACAGAGGAGGTACCCAGGCCACGTTGACGCTCCTCTTGAGTAATAAGAGCAAAAACTTTGCTTATCGATGGCATAGGATCAAGCATAAGTACATGACTTCGAATTTGAGCAAAGGAATCGTTTAATCCCATGAGAAAAGCCATCATATATTCAGATTGGTAATAAACACATAAATCGCGCACTCCATTACAGGTACATTTGTTGCAATTGCAAGCCGGATGATAGTTAGATAACTCTCCCAAATTGCTTTGATCTTCGTAAAATAAATGCTCACGGAATCAGCATCCTGTCGCGAAGAGATGAGTGCGTGACGTAGCTGAAACACACTCGGACTATTGGATTGCTGAAATCTGTCCTGAAGATCAAGCCAAATATCCCTCGCTGTGTCAGAAAACAGGATGCTAGCTGCAATTTTCGGAGAGACTGAATGAATTATACAGGAAATAACAATATGATTGTTACGAATCCACGCATTGCGGTGAGCATCAGAATCGGTAACCGCCGGACGAAGCAATGAACCATCAACAAAGCCCTGTTTGTTCTTCGCAAATAGGGCAATAAGCATTGAACGACGCCAAGTATGGTAATTCTCCCCAGTGAGACGTTGAGAGACGAGAAAAGTGTTGAAATTCTCCGAATGAGGCAAAAAATAAGGATCGTCTGTGGAAAAAGGCGAAGAAACATTGGGAGATTCGCCGGAATTCATGGAGAAAGAGGAGAAATCAACGAAAATATCCAGCGGAAAAACGGTGAAAACACCGGAAAAGCTGAAAATCCGACGTCGGAAAAGAGAAAAACTCTCCGGAAAAACGGAATATCTCCTGATACCATATTAGAAATCAAAATGCGTGAAAAATGAGTTCATTCTGGTCAAAACTGAATACAAGCTTGAGTTCTGTACAATTATATACACAAGGAAGTCTCCAATAATTAAAAGACACGTGGCGAAGAAAGCGACATTTAACCCATAGTTAGCTGAGAGAGTACGCAACCCTCAGCTCAATCTTAGCTTACTTATGACGCACACTTTTGTTGACTAGTGAATCTGGAAGTTTCCCAAAATTACAAAAATTTTCGTATATAATGGGATACTTCCATTGTATAATTGATTGAGTTTGATTGAGTTATATCTGAATTAGAATTTCCAATTTTAAAGGTTTCTTGAGCAAGTATAGTGGGATAATTAAACAATAATTTCTAAAAATATTATGTGGTTGCCAAGAATAGATTGAGGGCTCAAATATCTGTCCTATTTAACAGACTGAAATAATGTGCAATGATGGAAAAATGTGGGGTATAAATACCTTTTTGGGTGATATAATGAAGAAAAAATGCATTCCAAGTTTTAGGTAGCACCGCAATGCTAATCTAGGGTTTAGTGTTTTACATGCTCGTTTTTAATTTTTGTATGGTTTTTAGATATATATATTATTTTATTTATTTATTTTTTTAAATTTTTAAATTTTTTTTTTTAAAAAGGATCAATACTGGTTCCCCAATTTCTCCATATATATATATATATATATATATATATATATATATTATTGGACACATTTTAGAGCATTCATTTGACATAACACAGAGCCACCGAGGTTGTCCCAGCCAAAAAGTACCTCAAAGTTAGGTGCAATGAGCCAATGATAAGAAAATTATAATTTAGGCTAGGTTGGTTAAAATCCCAATCAATCATACCATAAGAATATTATAAGTACTTATCATTTGATTATTCTTTTTTAATCAATTTTGATCAATCAGTTTTCTAAGATAAATTCGTGTAGCTAGCTCCAATGGATGAGTAGTTCGAGTTGGATTTTAATCCAAATTCAATCAGAATTTTATTATATTCATCCTTAATAGATCATATTCGATCATAAATATTTATAACTCGAAATAAATAGATTGAATATGAAATTAGACTTTCGACCTATCAAAGATGCGAATTTGATTTTTTATAATATTTTATTAAATTAATTATTTTATTAGTAAAGAATATGAAATAAAATAATTATAATTAAATTTTCACATATGTCTCACTATAAATAATATTTTTAAATTATTTATTCTGAAAAATATTTTTCGTTATTAATAATCTTAAATTAACTTATTTCAAATACATATACACAAAATTAGTAAACAATTCATTAAGGAATAATTATTTTTAAATATTATATATTTATATTTAGAGCAAATGTTATATTCGGTCCCTAAAATTTTAGTTTTGTATCACTTTAGTCCTCAGTATTATAAAAGTAACACTTAAGTCTCTAAAGTTAATAATTCGTCTCGCTTAAGTCCTTCTGACCAAATTCTACTAAATTTTTTACCTTATTCAAGGGTATTTTGGTCATTTTAATACTTATAGTTCTCAAATGGTCCCTATAGTTTCAACTTTGAATCATTTTAGTACTCAATCTTTTGAAAATGTCATTTAAATCCCTAAAATTAATAATAAGTCTCACTTTGGTTCTTTTAATCAAAATCAATACTTTTAGTTATTTTATTTATTTCATATGAAAAAAAGAAAGAAATAATATTTATAGTAAGATCCGAGCCTATGAGTTCAAAATAAATAAATAAATAAAAGAGTTGTTGTCATTAATATTTGTTTCAATACTAATTTTTCACCTATTATATTTATTCATTTTAACTTGATTTTTTTAAATTAAAAGACCATTTTTATTTTAAATAATTATCTCAAATTATTTTTTAAATCAAATTATAACATGGAGTACATGCTTATGAAATTAAATTTCATAAATCAATTTATAATTAAAACGTTCTTCACTTGGTTTATTAATATATTTATTTTTTACTGTCACATCTTAATGTACATATTATGTTGGTTGAGGTAATTATTTAAAAGTCAAATACTCTCTAAATTAATAAATTATCATTGAAGTTTAAAAATATTATATAAATACATTAAATTTTATTTACAACTAAAATTCTTTTTTTTTTATTTTGTATTAAACTAAACTGAATAAATATAATAGGTGAAAAATTAAAAACTAAAATGGTATAGTGGCAACAACTCTATTTTTTTTTTAAACTCATGGGTTCATATCTTTTCAAAAATATTATTTCTTTCTTTTTCATGTAAAATAAATAAAATGAGTAAAAACATTAATTTTGGTCAAAAGGACCAAAGTTGAATTATTATTAATTTTAGGGACTTAATGACACTTTCAAAAGATTCAGTACTAAAATGATACAAAGTTGAAACTTTAGGGATCATTTTAGAACTATAAATACTAAAATGACCGAAATGCCCATGAGTAAGTCAAAAAATTCATTAGAATTTGGTCAAAATTAAAGGACTTAAGTGAGATAAATTATTAACTTTAGGGATTCAAGTGTCATTTTTAGAACATTAAGGACTAAAGTGACACAAAACTAAAACTTTAGGGACCAAATATGACATTTACTCTTATATTTATTTGTTTACTAAAAAAAATTAAATTTTATTGTTGATCGGGTCGAATCTTTTATCAAATCTGATCCGACACAATAACATGTATTTTTTTTTTTTTTTGATAAAATAACAAACCAACCCAATAACATATGGATTCAGTATTAATGAATACAGATTCTATAGAATTCCGATTCCTGGATCCAATCCAAATCCAACCCATTGACAACCCTAAGTAAAGCTATTCGATTGATTATAAATTATTGGGAAAAATATCACTTTTGGTCCCACACATTAACCTAAATCTATTTTTGGTCCCGATCGATACAAGATTCTCAATTTTAGTTCCAAATATTTTTAAAAGTCTCAACTTTAGTCCCCTGTTAACCCTTCCATCATTTGACTAACGGTTGTTCCAAAAATTTCGTTTAAAACTCGTTAGTTCAAC
>JBBMKE010000002.1:19927765-19941261 GCA_037834125.1 Lippia alba | reverse complement strand
TCAAAGACTCACACTCTATTTTTTTTTTGGAGAAATTCATATAACATAAATTAATTAATGGCCCCATATATATTTAGGTTGTTCAGAAATTCTTTGCTGTATGGACATGACCTCCAAATTGTCAAGTCTGTATATAATCAAATTGTTTAATTCCTTAACAAAAAAACAAAAAAATTTTTTATTTAATTAGGGGTGTAAATTTTGAATCTTATTTCAAAAATCCGAACATGAAATTAAATTAAATTAATATAATATCAAACTGTCAATTTTACATATGTATTGTCTAATTTTTTTGCTTTTTACGGCACCAAGAAAGTACAAACAAATATCGTATTTGACAAATCATGGCGGAAATGAGATATTTCGAGATGGAATGGGTTTTAAATTAAAAAACAATAATTTCAAATGAAAAATTTTAAGGACTTTTGTATTGCTTTCAATGTTGGTATCATTGCAACAAGATATATTCTCAATAGGGTTAAACTTTTTTTGCACTCCAACATTTGGGGTCGGTTGCACTTTAGTACCCAATCTTTAAATTTTAAGAATTTCATGTCCAACCTTTCATTTTGGTTCACTTTAGTATCCAATTTTAAAATCCGATGGAATATTCCGGTAAAAATACCTCATGTGACATACACTTTACTTTTTTTAAGGGTAAATTAGTCATTTTAAATTTTCATAAAATTTATAAAGCTTATGTGGTTGTTTACACATATCAAATTTAAAAAAATACAAAATTAAAGGAAAAAAAAACTCATCTTCTCCAAGTTCCCGTCCACCAGCACCACTGCCGCTATTGCCGCCGCCATTGCAACCACCATCATCTCCATCCCCAAATCCACCGCCTCCCTTCCCCTTGCGGCTCCACCACTACTAGAAACCAAACCCGTCGTCGTCCCCTCAAATCTGCCGCGCCGCCACCACCACCACTCGCCTACCCTCTTCCCTTTTCAGATTCACAAACACCATCACCACCACAACCCATCAAATTCACATCTTGATTCCACACAAAAAAAAAAAAAAAATTTGAACTCCCATTGGAAGCACTAACCCAAGTGGAAGAGAAAAAAATTTGTTATTATGTATAATTTTTTTATTTTATAATTTTGAAGAAATACTTTAAAATGTAATAATTTATTATTTATTAAGGAAAAATATCACGTGGTTGGTATTCTTTTAAAATTTTTCTTATATTTGATATGCATTTTTCAATTAAGAAAAAATATTATAAATGTATATTTTTAAATTTGTTGGGATTAATATTGAAAATTTTTCAGTTTTGGAACTATATTTGTCGAAAAACTAAAAGTATGAGACCGTTTAAAAACTATGGGACAAAAAAAATTGACTTATTTCCTATGGGACCAAAAATGCAATTTTCTCTTAAATTTATATATTTTTTTAAAGTTTAACCCCTAACTTGAGTGAAAATATGTACAATCTTATAAAAATGAGACTATGAGAGGAGTGGTTCCACTGAAATAAAGTAATTCCATTTTAGTTTAGGGAGAAGTTTTATTTATCCGTACAAGTTTTTTAATTCATCGAGTATAATTTAAAATTAAATTTTAATTACTGTCTAATAGAGATATACAATAATTATATTTCGGAATATTTACAAATTGAACCAAGCTGAACTTTGTCTTTTAAAAAGAAAATCGAACTTGTTCAGCTCGACTGGAATTTGAATTTAACGAACTCTAAATTTTTGCGGCAAAGTAGCATGTTGCTTTAATAAATTTGTTCAATCATAAATCTACTTATATCTATGTCATTGTCAATTAATTAAATTTTAGTTTTTAATAAATTTAATGGCATTTCATTGCAAAACTTGCCGTTATTTTATTCACTTGTAATGACAGAAAATAGAATAAAATACTGTTTAGGATTTCGTGTCCTGTCGGATATTCTATTCGACACTTTTATATGAATTTTTTCTATAAAAAAATCATATTATTATTTTTATATTGTATAGTATTAGTATTATCATATCCGTGTGTCCAGCTGATTTTGATAAGAGAAACACAATACATTATATTATTATGTTAATTATATTATTATTATTTTTATTTTTTTTTATACACGTACACACAAGCGAGGATTCGACCCTGAAATCTTACCCTTAAAAATAAATTCGATTACCGCTTGGACCAACCCCGTTGGCTAATTATATTATTATGTTAACATAATGGTACTACGTCCGGTGATGATCCAGGCAGATCCTGAAGTCCTGGTACAAAGTGCACAAAGTACCAGTTATTCTCTGCATGCTAAAATGCGCGTGGGTGGCATTTTCCTGACCACGTCATCATCTCCCTCTTTTCCTTCTCTTCCTTTATCACTACAAAACCCTCAGACTTCAGACACACAACCTCTTTATCTGAGACCACCACTTCCATTTCCCTTCCTTTCTAATCTTTTATTCACCAACTAGCTAGATGTACAACGAACATCGATATTAATGCCACGGTGTCGTTTTCGTAATAAACTACTTACTACTTAATAATGTTTGGACAATTAGTCAATTATTATTTCATTAATGAGCTCTCAGAATGAGTTAAATCGAGTATATACCATTTAAGTAGTATCTCAGTAGATTGTGTTCTCCATTTAATTTTCACGCTTCAAATTGATTCCATACTATTCAATTACGAGCTTGTAGGTGGAGTGCACACTCGCGCCATGCATTGATTAATTAAATAAAAAATTGTTTACTATCTAATAATGTAAAATCTAACCTAATGATATAAATTTATAATTAACGTTTCGTTGCGGCATTAGTTTAAATGCAGTGTACTAATTTGAATTAAATTTTGCGTCAAAGTTTCGAAAAACAATCCTACTAATAGTTTTTTTAAAATAATAAATAAATAAATGAAAACACATTTAGGGTTTTTTTTAACACCATATAAACTCAAGTAGAATTTGAATTCGATATTATGTTGAAAAATAAATTTATTAACCACTTAAACCAACATTTGATGATACAATCCTACTATTAGTAGAAATTGTTTTACATGCATTTTATTATATGGAGTAAAATTTAATTTACCCCCCTGTGATATATAAAATGTTTAAAAAGACTCCCTGAATAAAATTTATTTTGATCTACCCCCTTATAATATTAGAAAAAGTTTACACCGCCTCCTTCATTAGTTTTTCACTTAATTTTATGTTTTTAAGACTAAAATACCCTTTATAGATATTAATTAGGTTTTAGTGTTTTAATTAGGTTTTAGTGTTTTTAAGACTAAAATACGCCGTTCTGAGTCAGGAACTCAAGAACTGCACTCTCACGCACCACAAGGAAGAAAAGGTAAAAACTTATCAACTTTATGAAACAATATCCACGTTTAATTGATTTGATTAGTTAGATAAACATAATTATAGTTTTCAAGCTACGGTGCTCATTCATAATTATATTTTTGCAATTTGATGGTGTATTCTGAATCCGTTCATAATTAAATATTGTTGATAGATTTTAAAAGCCATTTATTTGGAAAAGTATTAGTATGAAATCGCAAAAATATGGATCGCTAGAAAAGTACGGGAGTATTTTTCTTTATAATTATATGTTGAAGAATGACTGTTTTGCAATATAATTTGTTTGACTTTTTATATTGAATTGTACAGATGCCTAGTTATCGTGTTGATGATGTTGATATTCCAAATAAAAATAAACATGTAGAGGCTAATGATTCAAACATAAATGCATTTGAGCAAGAAAACATTGATCTGAACAAACAGTTGGAGCATGTATTAGGGTATAATGACTTTAATACAATTGAAACTTGGTTTGTTGGGACATCTTATACTCAAGAACAAATGCTTGATATGGGCTTCGAATTCAATAAAGAAGACGAGGAGCAATGGAAAGAGATCAGAGTAGATGTGAACCCAAACTAGAAACAATAGAAAAAGGAAAAGACAAAAATAAACAAAAAATAAGAGCAATAAAAAAACGAAAAAAAGGAAAAATAAAATTGAAGAAACAAACATTGCATGGATTAAAATATAATTTGGCATAAAGAAGAGAAATTATTTTTTATTAAAAAATAAGATATCAAAGAAGAGAAAATTGATTTATATTGAAAGAATAGGGCATTTTAGACATTTTCACAATTATGTATAAATCCCACTCTCAATTTTGGAGAGTGAAGTTCACATGTTATGAATAAGGAGTTAATCTGAAATTAATTTAAAAACAGAAGGAGTTTAAATGAAATAAAATTAACATGGGGAGGTAGTTTAAACATTTTATAAATGATAGGGGGTAATAAGGATTTCTCCCAATTTTCTCTAGTACAATACCTTCTATATATACTTTTGTCCTGAAATACGGATCGGAAAATCAGATCAAATTAGATACCTGCTTCAATAGCATTTCTAGCAGCCATTCTAAAATCATTGATAACTTGACAGATTTCAATTAGGCTGCAAACCTTCAAATATCCCCCAAAAAGGAAAGTATATAAAATTAGAACTCGTTTGGTATTGGTTATTAAGTCTCATACACATGAGATACCAAAGTTAATATTCAGTTTGGTATCACAAATTAAGTGGGCCCAGCCTTCTCCACTTAATATTCAGCCCGGTGAAGCCCGCTACTGTGCTGCTACTGTGCTGCGATTAACTCTACCGTCTCTACAATCTCATATCAACTTTGAGTCAATATTAACTCTGCTTGTTTTTCAAAGCAAGTTGCAATGCACTGTACATATTTTCAATTTCCATTAATTGCCCTGGGGGAAGCTTCTTTAATTTGTGGGACATATACAAGTAAGGGTAATTTAGGAATTTCCATTTTTAATACTGCTTAATTTTACTCGTACCAAATGCAATATTAACCATCACTTTTTCAATAGTAATACTACCAAACATAATATTAAGTTCTACTATACTCACCTAATATTACTTAATAAGCCCGAAATAAATTAAACGAAATTAAGTTCACATGCGTACCAAGCGGCCTCTATCTTAATGATATATTAATGAAACTTTTAAAGTCTCGGATGCAATAACAATGTTTTTACACGAGGTTTCCTCCAGAGTTGGTGATCTTATTTGGTGATCAAGGATGGATATGGAAATACTTCTACAAGTGTGAAATTGTTGAATTTGGTAAAATACATTTGAGTTTCACATATAATTTAGTGAAGGTTATAATAACATAATTAAGAGTTGAGAGAGTATTTTGAAAGATGAGGGAACTTATAAGCTTTCGAAGCATAGCGCCGATAAGGGTTTTTAGATGTCTCAAAATAATTCCTTTTGAGATGAGCTTATAAGAAATTTCATTTTTCCTTAGCTTTAATTACTTCAACATGGAACGTAAAGGTAAAGACACGGCACATTTATATCGTCTTCCCAATTCTTCACAGAAAAAAGGTTTCTAAAACGTCCAAAGACTATCTTTACCCAAAAATATACCATTCACACTTCGTGAAACTGGATGCAAATTGCAAAGAGAGGGTAGTTTGTTAAACTTTATTTTTCTTTCTTTATTTATTTATTTATTCAAACCCTTACACGACACTAGTAGTCGTAGAACCTCTCTCCTACACCTTTTCTATCTCAATTTTATGTTCCCTTTTCTCTTCATTTTTCTACTGCATTTAACACCCGAGGTAAACTGAGTTGTAACTTTTAAGAATTGCTTTTTAAATTCTGATTCTTGGCAGATTATGAGCCATTGAGATAATCTCTTCTTTTATAATTGCTTATAAGAATTCATTTTTTTTTTTTTAAACACACGCACATCCTATAAGGATTCGAATTCGGGATCTTGCCCTTGAGAATGAATTCATTAACCACTTGAACTAGCCCTTGTTAGCTAAGAAGTCAGTCTTGTTCATTTTTGTGTTTTTCCTTAAATTTCTATATAGTTTGTTGGATTATACTGAGACGCCCATATTAATAGACACGGTTCAAGATTAAGAATTATGCATGTTTGTCGCATTTGAAATGAAAAGAGACAAACAACTACATTATGACCGGTCGTATATATTATAGTGAATTTTCATGTCTTTAGCTTAATAAATTTCAATGTATCACATATTGTCATATATATCATTATCACTTCATATATAAGAATTAGCATATATTATTATATGCAAAAAAATTAAGAAACATATGTTGGAGTTCACATAGAAAGCGGCATGAATTTATAGAAATGAGTGGGCATAGAAAACAATGAAAGGTTGGCCCTAGTGTTGGATATCTTGCCCTTATAAATTGAGAAAGCATATATTCTCCTACTCCCAATGGCTTGTCTTCTTCTCAAACACCTTTAACTCCTGCAAACTTTAGACCTCCTTTTAAGGGTTTTGCCAAATGTATGCAACTTTAAGTTTCTATATATTATAATCATATGATCGATTAATATTATTTTGAGTAGCACGAAGTAATGTAATTTTTTCTTTTAAAAAATTGAACTTAGTGGGGTGTGTTTTCCCTTGATTTAAGTGACAGAAAATAGCAGAAAATTTGGGATGATGGCCCGGAGAATTCTTTTTACCTGCATTTTTATTTTACAAAATAAGATGCTTTCCACCTACAAGAAAATGAAAGGATTTTCAACCGAAAAAGAAATGAAAAGATTTTATCTCACCCAGTCAACACGCAACATTTTAAAGAGTGTGACCGTGTTGGGCTATCTTATTTCAAGCTATCACATCGTCTAATGCGTTTTATGAAATTTATATGATAAGTCCTCAAAATAAAGATCCGGATCTCTTTGAATTCTTAACCAGTATTTTTGTATCATTTATTTCTCTTTCTCCCCCCCCCCCTTTTTTAGTTGTTTCTCTATTGTATGAGAGTAATTTTTCTATCTTATGTGAGAGTTGTTGCCCTCTCGAATGAGACTTGTTTTATATTTTTCTTTCGAAATCTCATTGTTTAATGTAGGGTGGTGTTCTCGGTGTTGCAAGCGTCCGTCTCTTTTGTCACTTACGGATAACTGGGTCTATTTAAAGATCAAATCAAATGGAGACACGTCTGTATTGCAAGTGTTGAGCATTTGGTGGTGGTGGAATTAGGGTTGATTGTTGGTTATGTTCTCACGGACTTTATCACTATTAGATCTAATTTTGAAAATGTTAATTTCAGTTCTAGTAGAAGTGGAGCAAATCATGATTTCCCACAAATTTATTAGAATTGCTTACTTCTTTAGGAAAATGAATTTAATGAACACCGGCAGAGGCATATAGCTAGTACGGTTTGATCGGGGGTTTTGATTCGTGATGTGGAGGACAAATGGATCTTGAGTTTGTTGTTAAATTGGGAAATGCACCGATCATGTCGGCAAAAATTATTGATCTGAAAAAAAGAATTGGCGTTGAAATCTACGCTTTCGACGCATAGAGATGGAATGTGATTCGAAATAGCTCTTATAAAAGGTTGGGATTCTTCGGACCACTCATTGGGAATATCATTGTGGATTGTAGGAAACTCATTTACAAGCCATGGGTATGCAATTTGAAACATATCAACCGCAAGGGCAACTGTACGTATGGCTGATGCTATGGCCAGGATGGGCCAAAACATGGAGGACGAAAGAAGGTTTGGGATCTTCAACCCCAAAAGCTCGCCGTCGAGGAGGGAATGTGTTTGCGCGTTTTGTTACTACCAAAAAAAATAATAATAATAATTAAAATTAGTCTCGCGTACCACATTCCATGAAGAATCAATATATTTTGGAAGCTGAAATTGGAAAGACTGTCTAATACAAAAATAGTAACGTATTTGATGATAAATTGATAATTTAGAACTATATAAGAGTGTGGCCGTGGATTAAACCAAAGCTGTTAGCTAACTATCAACAAAAAGAAAAAGCTATAAAGTGGGGTTTTGACTATGAAGATGACTGATTAAGATTTGCCAGTAAATAAAGAATGTCAAATAATTAGTGATGAATGGTCCCTAAGTTCTTTAACTGAAAACTACGTACGTACCACTCTAAGTTAAAAGGGTAATTATAAAATAATTCTTCAAGCATTATAAATAATATTAAGATCTCCTAATCCTTTAAGTATTATTAATAACATTAAGATTGTCAATTTTATTTTTGTTAACAAAAACTACATAATAGAAATTACAATACTAATATAATATCCCTATTAAGGTGAATATTTTTTAAAAATAAAATATTAGAAATTCTAATGTAATTACTAATAAAAATGGACTGTTTATAATTACCCTTAAAGTCAAGGGTAGTTTGCGATTTTCATTTTTTCCTTTAATGATATCAAATTGTGGGGTTTCTCTTCTTTTACCTTTCTTTCTTTTAATATTATATCAAATTGCTCTTTCTCCCAACACTCCTAAGGTTCAAAGAATATGCTTTTCTGACAGCTCCTTTTTATCAAGCTAAATAATTAAGTGTGCAATTAGTTTTAATAATTAGATATATATCCCTTTTGCTAGAACAGTTTTTCGGGCTTAAAGTTGTATACCCTTTTAGTTATAATTAATAATAACTATCCCAAGTCTCAACAATAATAATTGGTCCTTTTTAGGTGAGAAGATATATTCATCTGTCCGTCATCCGTGGGTCTATAATTTGTCTATGATTAATTACTTTTATAATGTATTAAATGTAATAATGGAGTTCTTATGTTTATTTAATCCAACTGCCGAGAATTCATAAATTGGACGTGACCCACACGTTGGCATATGTCTAAAATGCATTTCCACTCTAAGAAAAGAAATATAATGAATTAGCGAATGGAGAGAAGTATAGCTTGCATTTTAGGGTATATCCACCTTTAACGAATGATATTAAATAATAAATTAACGAATAAAAAAATAGCTTTAATTTTGGGGTGAAACTTTCTAGTATTCTGGAGATCATCGTGATGTGTCACCGGTAAATGACATTAATTAAAAGGGTTCAAATTATAGCTAGATACAACTTTCGTATCTCACAAATAATATGCATTGTGATCGTGCCAAAATTTGGTGAGCGAAGATTGGAGTTAGAAGTAAGTCGATCAATTAAGAATTTGTATTTTGCAAAACTATCCCACTTAAAAGTTTGTCTGAAAGTAGGGAAAGAAAGAGTAAATGGGAGCTCGAGACCGACTCAAGACAAGATGAAATTTTATTCGTGATCAGCAGCACTCTGACGCTTAAGTTAGTGATCCTCAGTGAAGGTCGAATAAAAGGTCAAGTATGAGTGCAATAAATGTGCTTACTTTTTGGAATAATTGAGGGGGTATTTATTGTTGGAAAGTAAACTCATCCCACATCGGAAGATTGAAGGAAGTTTGTCCAATATATAAGTGTTCATCCAATTCCATTAGTATGAAGCATTTTGGGAGATGTCCAAAAGCAAATACGTGAGGGCTTGGCCTAAATTGGACAATTTCATACTAATGAGTGGTCAAGCAACAGGTCTTGTTCGGTGATAACGGTGGTACAAGATGTTTGGCAGCTTAGGTGACCTAACAATTGGAGCCCAAAAATAAATCCGTGTGGGCTTGACCCAAAGCGGAGAACTAATATCATATTACTTTGGAGTTAGGATGAAGGTCCCCGTGGTCCTGAAATTTATGCACTTAACCATGAAAGTGGTGGCACCTCCTTACTCTGAGAATGGTTAGTGGCCACATGACCACTCAAAGAGCTATGGAGGGTCGAGGTTACTCATTGGATGGTCTCCTCGAGTTGGGTATCGAACGTGCAACATCTAGCTCGAAAAGGGGCTGCGATATTATCTACGTGCACTATTTCAGTGCATTTAATGCGTGGTAGACCACTTACTCTAAGAATGGTTAGTGGCCACATAGCCACTCAGAGAGCTATGGAGGGTCGAGGTTATTCATTGGATGGTCTCCTCGAGCTGGGTATCGAACATGCAACATCTAGCTCGAAAAGGGTTTGAGCTATTGTCTGATCTCAAGGTCGGATGAGTTTGAGCTGTAGACGACGACAGACTACCACGTGTCAATAGAGGAGAGAGCCAAATGGACAAATTAGGTCATGCCATGTCACTAGCCCCCCAAAATGTTGCCAACTAGGGATGACATGGTGGTGACGTTTCGGGTTCCCAAGATGGATTCTTCTTGTAAGCAATGAGTCTTTTCACCTTTCGATTCCCACTATTTTTTTTTAACCAAGAATTATGCGGTCTAAATAAAAGAAAAAAAATACCCACTGTACATAACAAATAGAAACTACAATTAATGACAAAAGATAAAAAAATACTCACGTGTATAACCTATAACCTGTTGTTGTAGTGTGTAACTTTTGAGCGTTTGTAAAGAATAGTCAGAACATAACAAAAAAAACTACCAGCTTTAGTCAAATGCCCATTCATTCTGCCTGCAAAGCTCACCATACTGTTTAGCAGTGAAGTCGTTCTTGATGTTGAAGTTCTTGCTGATTTCCTTCGGAGTCTTTCTCTTAATCTTGTCCAGGATAATTTGCCATGTGAGATCTTGCGGGCTCTTGATGTTCAAGTAGTTTGCCACCATGATCAGAGCAAACTGGGTATCAGAACAAATCTAGCATTGAAGACCCTCAAATCATCATCTAGGACCTTCTTGGACACAATGCTATCGTAGGCCATCGCGGAGGCAATGTCGTGTTTCTTACTGTACCTGATAACCATTTCCAAAATCGTCGACATTAGGCAGAGAGATGGTGCCACAAATCTTCTCCTCCATCAAGCCCTCAAGAACTTGTTACCTAAACTTCTTGCCATCGGCACTCTTCCGCGGTGTTGCGGATTCGACGGACGCTGCTGCAGATTCAGCAAACGACATCTTCTCACCAAAAATCTTTGAAAACCCTAACCCTAATTCTAAGAGTTTCGATTCCCACCATTTTACCTGCGGTTATAATAAATTTCATTCTCAACTTACGCGAAAAGAAAAATTCGCACACTTTCAAAGACATTCCAGTCAGGAGAATTGAGGAACAACTTTCATTCTATTTCAAGTTCTATTAGCTTCGACCTCCTAGGTATCCTCCGACCTATCTCTTTAGTTTCAACGCAATAATTTATATATTAGTTTTGAGATTATGGCCTAGAGGAGGGAGATCCCCATATCGAGCAATGAAACTCGACTCCCTAATTTTTCAAAAACCTATGTCCCATTTTTTTAGGGAAGAGAATATTCTCCCTACTGAGATGATCAAAAATCGGGATGAGTCGGAGGCATCAGGTTGGTAGTGAAAAATGAATCCGGCTTCTTGAAGTACTTACGTGTCGAGCTCAGATTATAGCTTGGAGACTAACTTTAGTTTAGCTTCGAAGAGCAGCTCCAGCAGCAAATCATTTGTGTCATCCGATCAAGAAGTTGTGGATGAGCAAGTAAACATCATAGTTGTTTCTGATCCGATCTCTAAAGAGAAATTGAAAGAGGTTGTCGAGTTATGGGGTGCTCGAGGTGATATTACATCGACTTCAGGTCGGATGGCAGAGGAAAAAGACAACAAATAAGAGGGTGTCGAGCCGCAAACACCTTTGTCTAAGGATCGGAGACAGATTTTATGCAAAATCTTGAAGGACAAGTTACGTTGGATGAGCTATGGTATATGCTCTTTGGTGGAGCCTGTTGGAAAACAAAACAAATGCACAACGAAAATTTAAAAATTCTCGATAAGGAATAGTGTCTTGCAAGTTTTATTTTGAAAAGATAATGAGAAAGTTTTAAATACTTCTTTAGATTGAATAGTTAAACGTTTCTGGATTTGTAAAACTTTTTTTTCTTTTCTTGAAAAAATTAACACTTCAAGAATGTTGGTTTAAAGAAGAGAAAAAGAATTCTCTCCTCTATTTATTCAAGTGAATTGATCCACTCTTCATAAAGGGACTGAGATTCTTTTTCCATGTTGAATTCCATTTCTTGCTTATTAAGTTACCCTTTATTCTTTTAATTTATTAAGATCTTATTTTAATTAGATCTTATCAAGTAATATTATTCTAACAACTTTAGGGTTCTAATTTATTTATTTTATTCTATATGGTCAATTTCTTTGACCATTTGGTTAATTCGATTAACCTCTACCAAAATTCTCATGACCTGACAATTGTTTGTGATCTTTTCGTTTCATTATTCGATTAGCAGTGACCTTACTTAGTTAATACCTTATTAATTAACTAATATACAATCATACATCCATAGTCTAGCAATAGAATTGTGACCTCTTGCCGAATAATGAATTTTATTAGAATAGCCTTTTGGTAAATGATCTTTTACGAGATTTGGTCACCCTATCAATATATCTCTTGATTACGATCTAGGCTAAGGGCATATTCAGGACCCTAATAATCTTATTTTTAAAGTTAAGTCTAATTCATATCCATTTGATCTCGCTCCAAGAAACTTCTTTCTTTATCGCGATCCACTACTTTGGCTAAAGAATTCAATATTGTATATGAATGACTTGGAGAACGAGAGATCTTATTGAAACAAGCAAGTGTAGGTTCTCTATTAGTTCTTGTTGAAAAACATACACGAGGTACAATGAAAATTTAAAATCTTGAGCAAAGAATCGTGGCTTCCAATTTTTTTTCCGAAATGAAACTAGAAAGTTTCAATAACTTACTTAGATTGAATTTTTTTTTGAAGTGTTTGGATCATCTTCTAAACACTCTTCAAGCGGTAAAGAATTCTTCGAATGGCTCATCCTTCAAGATTCCAAGCTAGAAATCCTCTAAAAATATCCACACCAGTCCTAGATCACGATCAAGCGAGAGAGAATGCTAGTTCTGTATTTTATGTTTTGGCTAGGAAAACTGTTGTGGTTTTCTAAAAACTTTTTTTTTCTCTTCTAAGAAAAATCTAACGTTTCAAGAATGTTGATTTAAACCCTAAAGTTTTTTTTCGAAACACTCCTTTTATAACCATGGGGTTCGATCACCTTAGTGGATAAAGTTTAGTATTCCAAATCCATCTAAGGTATGATATATTTTTTTTTTAACGAAATCGACCAAAAGGCCGTAGAGTGATTATCGAGGCCCCCACCTCATGTGTACCAACCAAACTCAGATAAAAGAAATACAAAAATTCATAATTCAAGCATCTAAGATACTAACCAAACTCGAATGCCCACGAAACGAGAAAACATCAAGGTCATTCAAGAGGAAAAAATTACAAGAATTTCTGTTAATTCCCCAGTTCTTATTGGCCAAGAAAGTAGGATGGGTCATGGTATGGCCAAGCAATCTAAGGTATGATATGTTGATCATACAACTATTGATTAACCTTTTATTAAATTAGAATCTTATCTTAATTGAATCTTATCAAGAAACTTTTTTCTAACAAAGTTTAAGATTTTCTATTTATTTTATCCTAAACAAAATAAGTAATATTTTTAAATAATAATTAATTCTAATTAACTATAATTGGATTTAAAAATTTTAATTAGACTTTAAATTATTTTTTAATTGATTAAAGTCTAAAATTTAATTAAACTATTTAATTAAATCAAAGCATCCATACGTATGGGACATGTGACACGTGGCACATGCCCCACACGTG
>JBBMKE010000002.1:19905018-19916496 GCA_037834125.1 Lippia alba | reverse complement strand
ACTGTGGGACATTTGTCTAAAAGTGCTGAAGTCATGAAGATTGTCAATAATCTCATGAAGGCTCCAGAAGTAGCCGTTACCATGCAAGAATTCAGCAAAGAAATGACAAAGGTCCCGTATTTCTCTTTCTCATTGCCCTTTTTCCTTTAATTTTATTTTCCTCCCTGCAGTATTGAGATTGTAATATGAAAATGCAGGCCGGTGTAATGGAAGAAATGATGAATGATGCTGTAGACAATGCACTCGACTCAGAAGACATTGAAGAAGAGACTGAAGAAGAAATTGACAAAGTCTTAACAGCAATTGCCGGTGAAACTGCTGCACAACTTCCTGAAGCAGTGAGGAAGCAGAAGCTAAAACAACCTGCAACGAGCGAAGATGCAGAGGAGAATGTTGATGATGAGGAAGAGATGGAAGAAATTAGGGCCCGTCTTGCAAGAGTAAGATCGTAGGTTGTTTCTTTGTGAATTTTATTTTTTCCGGGCTTTGGCATGAATCATGATGATGAGCCTATTGCATATGGAGTTGGTGTATAATTGGAACTTGCTTGTTTAGAGTACAACTACGGAGTGACACAAAAATATGGAATGTAATGTGTATTTTTATAAAGACAGAATCATGTATCATAAGATTAACACTTATTTATGTGTATGGGTTTCTGTCTCCGTCGTTCATGTGGATGCTATATTTCTTAGATCTCTCCATCAAGGAATATCGGGTAAAATATCTGTACATAAGTCGGAAAATTAATGTGACTTGCATCCCAAAATATACATATTTTTTCCGAGATGTACATTTTCAAATAATATTTTGGATTATTTATTATTTTCTTTTCAAATTTTTTCAAAGTAGGACAAAAGGGGTTTTCTTACAAAAATTTGCTGGAAACCTGCTTGAACAGGGAACTTGGTATCAAAGATATTTTGGTCTAAGTGTAAATTTGTTAATTACTCGTAAAATTTGTTAATTACTCGTAATTAACCTTCTTTCAACATAAATCCCAACAATTTTGATGAAATACACATTATAAATTCATTCTCAAATGTAAGTAATAATATATAGACTTCACTAATTACTTTCACAAACTCTAGATTCTTGCTATTACATATAAACAACATAGTTATAGACTTCATTAGAAGACAGGCGATCGCTATGAGTCTGAAACATACCAGCATAAGAATAAATCAAGTAAAGTGTGTGCATAAGTAGGGCACCGATCCCAATTGAAATAGTGTAATTATGGGACTCCAACCACAATTAAATCAATCATGTACATAATGTAAAATATATATAAGAGTAACCATAATCACCTACTACTATAATTCGCTAAAATATAAATTTATCAATTAACTTTAAAATTCCCTTAGCTTCAAGTTCTAACAACTAAATAACTTGAACAAGAGTTGGTTCAAGCGGTTATTGGATTCATTCCTAAAGGCGAGGTCCCGCGTTCGAATCCCCGCTTGGGTGTGCGTGTGTAAAAAAAATTTAAATAACTTGAATATTTTCAAAAACCCATTTTCAAAATCGAAATCGAATCATGATAAAACTTTATTAATTAAAAATTAAAAAATTTATCAAAATATTAATATATATTAATTTTCTTGAAAAATTAAACCCAGTTTCAATTCATAAAAATCTCAAATTGACATTTAGTTTATACATAAATAATTTTCAATAAAAATCAAAATTTAAAATTTGAGATTGGATCTGATTGAACGAAAAAATGGGCTACTCAAATGACCCTCGCATTCAATCGCGCGATCTCACATATGGTGTAAAATAAGGTACTAGTATACAAAATCAGAAATAAGGTACCCAATTTTTAAAATATGATATTGAATTGAGAACATAAGGTACAAATATAACAAATTAGAAATACGGTACCCAATTCTTAAAATAAGTTATTGAATTGAGAAAATGAGGTATTATGAATGAAGGATGATGTATTGTGAAAGAAGACGAATCACCTATTATTTGTTGATTTATATGGTGTAAAATGATAAAAACTCTTCGTTGTTATATAATATCATATTAATTTACTTGAAAGATACAAAAGAGAGTAACATACTTGAGTGATAGGAAAGAGATAAACAACGAAGGTCTTCTGTAACATACGACTTCCATTGGAAAAAGAAAAAGAGATGAGAAAGAAAAATAAATGACGAAGGTATTACCATGAATTTAAATATTTGGGGAATGAATAAAAATTAAAATTTTTGAATGGGAAGTTAATATTAAAATTAATTATTTTGGGGAGCAAACTAAAATTCTCTACTCTAATGAACTTAAATCTAATTGCCCCTATTTATAATTGACTTTGTTTATGACAATAAAATAAATTATATATATATATATATATATATATATAAATATTAGAAAATTTGTTTTTTATTATTCTAAAATAAAATTATAGATTATTATTCTATTTTAATTTCATTTATCTCATTTTCCAATATATATGTAACTGTATATTTAAAAAAATACAAAAGTTAATAAAAAAATCAAAATGAATGTTATATTATAACTTATGTTCTCCTGGATTGCATAAAATAAATGTTAATTTTGAAAATCTTACTAATTTGTTAAAATGTCCGTAAAACATATAAGTGACGGATGTATAACCTAAAACTTAAAAGTACGTAAAAATTCCTATATTTCTTCAAAAAAAGGACTAATTTATTTAAAAACAATATAGTATGATCTTGTACAATTCTACCTAATTTGAGGTTACAATAAAGTGAATTTATTTTAGACATTCTCTAAACTTTTAATTTTTTTTATTTTTTTATTTCACTTCAATTCTTTCTATTTTATTTATCTTATGTTTTTTGTTTTATAATTTTTTTTAATCCTTTATTGTAGTATTTTTTAATCTCTATCTGAATTTTTTTTCTAGAATATGAATTTATGTTATTTTATTTAATTATTTTTTTATCATAAATTTAATAAATCATATTAAAGATGATTATAGAAAAATAATCTATTTAAATAATAATAATTTTTTTATTCACAAATGTAACTATACTAAGTCTATTTTTAACCTGATGCCTACACTTGCGAACAAAGGTAAACCCAAATCCTAGATCGCCGTAGCATTTCTTCTCTCATCCGAACAAGTCTCTTTCCTGTCTGCAGTCAATCCAATTTCCACCATAATTACCAACTTCAATCATCAAAAACTGAACTAAAACAAACCCAAATCCTAGATCGCCCTAGTATTTCTCTCCTTCTTCAGTAGATTTTACCATTGTAGTTGCACTTGCATCCTCCATTTGTGAAGTTTCTGAAGATCTATGATAGGACATGACGATTAAGAAGGGCTTATTATCCCAGAGAAGTAAAGGCAGTGGATCTCGCTTCTACATTGCTCTTCTCCTCTTTTTCTTCTTCACATTAGTCGCTTTTTCCTTTTTATTTACTGGCCGCAGCTTCCTTAACGCGGTTTCCTCCGGTTAGTATCCCTGAAAATCAATTCTTTAAGTTTTATGTTGGTTTTTGGTGTGTCTGGTGTTCTATCTGATTAGAAATTGGGGTTTAACGTATTGGGGTTTGCGAATTTGGTATTAGGAGAGTAAGCGTTAGCCTAAAATGATGATGTAATGCAATTCAATTCAAGTGAAGTAGCTGTGAGTTGATTGTAATGACTAATGAGCGAGGAATTGTCTATTGGGAAAAATCTTGTGGATTGCAGCTGAATCAAGCTGGGGTTTATTTGTATCGTAGAAGTGTTTTTATTTGACCTGGATTTCTAGATTAAGCTGAGATTGGGTGCTGAAATTTGGGGAATATTGTAGTAATGTTTATTTGGTCTGGATTTTCGTCACTTTGTTATATATAGATTATCTACTCCAATTGATCATGACTCTGACCATGGGGCTAGCATATTCAGTGAGTGAGTGGTTCCTTTCATTGAGGGGCAAAGGATTAATTAATTGATTCGCGTCATTGCGACTTCAAAAACGGGGTTATTACTCCCAAAATAGTTCACGAGTTTGCAGTGACTGGGATAATAAAAGATTAGGTAAGGAATAACAGAATCGGTAGATATTCGACATTGTCAGCAGTCACATTAGTTTTCCTCCTATTCAAAACATGGTAATTCGATCTTTGAATATTGTTGGTCGGACAGAGATAGGCATGCTGTTCTTGGCTTTAGTTTGAGTTTGCTGCAAGTGAAAGAAAGCTACCCTTGAATAAATAATGGTCTAGTTTGAATGTTTAGGTTTGTGCTACCCTTTGTCTTGTTTATGTTAGGTAGACTGTTTCAGGTGGTTCTGGGACTAAGGAGACAAGGGTGTTGTGTGAAGATCTGATGACGAGTGGAGGTATCTGATTGTGGTTAGTGGAGCAATTTTTGTGGAAGGTTCAGGTTTTAGACCGAATTGGTGGGTGTCTGGGCAAGGGCTGTGATGGAGCTACAGTGGGGGGAATCAAACGTCGTGCTATCTGTCTCTTCCATTATTTGATGATAATCGATATTATTTTTTTATCACGTATTTTTAATAGTTCTTAGTCTAGTCTAGCATCTCTATCTCTGTCATACTTGTTCTAATGGGAGGGCTGGAGAGCTGTAGATGTTACCATTCTATTTGAGTCATATGTAACTGAGCCTTATTGTTCCAAATGAATGTAAACAAACAGTTCGATGTTTAGTTATTTTATGTATTGTTTCAGTTCTGGTGCTAGGAAATAAATGAACTTTTGTTGGCTCTTTCACTAGTAAGGTATCTGCATGTGAGCACCATAATATTCATTTATATATTTATAATTTATCTCCCAATATTAATTGTAAATATGAACTTTGGTTCTGTAGGTCAGAATGAATTCTCAGGCATTTCTAGCAGACAGGTATCCTTGTCTGGCACATACCTCTTTTGGACTATGTTTTGATTATGTTGTACACCGTAATAAGACTGCATGATGCAGGATCTAAATTGGAGAGAGAGGCAGGCACTGCAGAATCTTAAATCTGTTTTCACGAAAGATGTGAGTTTTCAATTGATGGGCACTTGCTAAAATGTACAGGAATATGCTCT
The DNA here is from genome assembly GCA_037834125.1 of Lippia alba. Lineage (NCBI taxonomy): Eukaryota > Viridiplantae > Streptophyta > Magnoliopsida > Lamiales > Verbenaceae > Lippia > Lippia alba. The sequence continues at coordinate 19,911,457 of JBBMKE010000002.1, read as the reverse complement.
AATTTGTTCTTCTTTCTATATCTTTTCACATACTTGAGCATTTGTTTTAGGTAATTGATCTCATTAAATCCCGTACGGAAGTGGATTCATTCAGTATTGAATATATCCGGAAACATAATTTTTCTGCCTCTTGGAAATCTGTTGACCGCAAAAATGCAGCTGATAAGGCAATTTCTGCCGAGGTCAGCAAGAGTGTGATGATTTATTTGATGTTACCTTTTGCTAAAAGCATTACCAAAAGATGTATCCTAAATTTTTTCTTCTTCCTCTTTGTAATCTTAAGTCCACTGGACTACCATCCAAGGCAAAGCAAGAAACATCCAAAGTCAAGGACGAGTATAATTCAAATGGTAATTTCATTCTGGAATTTCTTGGGGTAATATTCATGATTTTGTTTAATTTGAATTAAAAATATTTGATTCTTTTGGTGCAGCAGATAATTCTGTATTTTTCGAGGCTGCAGATAAATTGGCCAGAAGAGTGAGTCTTCGGATACCAGGATTTCTTGTGTTATAGTCTCGCTGAATGCTGATAACAATCTTGCCTTACCTTCTTAATGAAGGGAATAAAACTACCCATTTAAAATCCAATCTTATCCGCAAATTTTTTTTGTCCTATTCCCTAGTTTTCTGTGTCAACACGAACTAATGAATTTATCTATGCAATCTTTCTGCAGCAATTGAGAGAAAAAAGACAGGAAAAGCGTGCTGCTGATTTGGTAAAGCAAGATGATGAAATAGTTTTGAAGCTTGAAAACGCAGCCATTGAACGTTCTAAATCAGTTGACACTGCAGTTTTGGGTAAGTACAGCATTTGGAGGAAAGAAAACGACAATGAAAATTCAGATTCTACTGTTCGCTTGATACGAGATCAAATGATAATGGCAAGGGTGTATATAAGTCTTGCAAGGATGAAAAACAAGCTTGATTTGGTCAGCGAGTTACAAACCAGGCTCAAAGAAAGCCAGCGTTCTGTAGGAGAGGCAAATGCTGATTCTGATTTACCTCACAGGTAATGAATGTACAGCATTATTATCTTTGATATCAGCTGAATACACATGTTTCATGATAGATTGTTAAATATTTAATATACTTAGTGCAGCGCGGCTGAGAAAATTAAATTGATGGGTCAAGTTCTGTCTAAAGCAAAAGAGCAATTGTACAACTGCGATCTGGTCACCGGGAAGCTAAGAGCTATGCTGCAATCTGCAGATGAGCAAGTCAGGAGTCTGAAAAAGCAGAGTACATTTCTTAGCCAACTAGCTGCCAAGACAATTCCGAATGGGCTGCATTGTTTATCCATGCGCTTAACAATAGACTACTATCTTCTTCCACTAGAAAAAAGGAAATTTCCTCTGAGAGAGAATCTGGAAAACCCAAATCTTCACCACTATGCACTCTTTTCGGATAATGTCCTTGCTGCCTCTGTAGTTGTCAACTCAACAGTTATGAATGCCAAGGTTTGGAATTCTTTTGGTCTGCCTCTCCGTTTTGTATGACTAGATTATTGTTCAGTTGGTTCTTGCTGCCAACATACAATAATGATACTATCAATTAAAGTTGCTAAACTATGTCAACATTTGTCCTTCAAAATTTCCAATTGGTACAGTGCAATTCTTTCTTAAAGGATATTATGGGTCCATGCTTTGAAATGTTGCTGCTCAACATATTGTGATAGTTTGCCTACTTGGTTTGAATGCCTATACACTTAATGACGTTGAATTTTGATCTTATGAAAGTTTACTTTGCATTCATGTGTTTGTACATTGTATGCAGACAAAGCATGTCTATCTATAATCATACACACTCGCATAAAGTCATCCGGCGTTGCTTAATTTCATCTCAAGAATAAGTCACTGAACATATGCAATCACAATCCTTCAATTTTCGCATGCATATATAGTTATTTATAGTACACAGAAGAATGAGTGCCCAATGTTGGATTCATACTTGCTGCATGCATTTATATGTATTATTATTTCCTTCTCATCTTATATTATTCCATCTGAAGCCACACATATTTATTTAAGCCTAGCAACTTATCCAATGCTTGTTTTTTTCCCTATGACACTTTTATTGCTGATTTTGGTGCTTCTATGATTGCAGGACCCCGAGAAACATGTTTTCCATCTTGTTACCGATAAGTTGAATTTTGGAGCTATGAATATGTGGTTTCTCTTGAACCCACCTGGTAAAGCTACAATCCATGTTGAAAATGTTGATGGATTTAAGTGGCTGAACTCATCCTATTGTCCTGTTCTACGTCAGTTGGAATCTGCTGCCATGAAAGAATATTATTTCAAGGCGGCTCATCCTACCACACTTTCTGCTGGTTCTTCTAACCTCAAGTACAGGAACCCTAAGTATCTTTCGATGCTTAATCATCTGAGGTTTTATCTCCCACAAGTTTATCCAAAGCTGGATAAAATCCTCTTCCTCGATGATGACATTGTTGTTCAGAAAGACTTGACTGGGCTATGGTCAGTAGATCTCCATGGAAAAGTAAATGGTGCAGTTGAAACATGTGGGGAGAGCTTTCATCGGTTTGATAAGTACCTTAATTTCTCCAATCCTCTTATTGCAAAGAACTTTGATCCAAACGCATGTGGATGGGCATATGGCATGAACATGTTCGATCTCAAGGAGTGGAAGAAGAAGGATATAACTGGCATATACCACAGATGGCAGAATATGGTATGTTTTCCTTTTCAAGTATTGCATTATGTTTATGCTGCATTGCATAATGCTATCTTGCTCCATATGTACACATGGTCTAACTGTAACAAAGAAGTTGCTTTTTATAATATCTTTTCGCTAAAATAGCCATTATAGCATGGATAAGAAAATTACCAATGAATATTATAAAGTCTTTTACGTTTGGTTTTGGTATAGAATGAAGATCGGGTTCTATGGAAGCTCGGAACTCTCCCACCTGGTCTGATTACCTTCTACGGGCTTACACATCCAATTGACAAGTCATGGCACGTGCTTGGTTTGGGTTACAATCCAAGCATTGACCGGTCAGAAATTGAGAATGCAGCTGTTATACATTACAATGGGAATATGAAACCGTGGCTGGAACTGGCAATGACTAAATACAAGCCGTATTGGACCAAGTACATAAAATACGACCACCCTTATATACGAAACTGCAAATTAAGTGATTGATAAAAGTGAGAAAGTTGAAGGGATGACACTGAACTGGATGAACGAGGGCGACAATATATCGTCAAGGCAAGTAATTCCTTTTGGCCATTCATGAATTATGGTTTTTATCCATTTTTCTGTGTAATTGAATTCGATTCGATTCATCCGGACATGTCCTTACTGGTCCTGTTGTATTTGATGCGCGTGTTGTTTGTCAAATATAAGATGGAAGTTAGAAATTGTATTCTTTAAACAGCCTACCTCATTTGTAGAATCCATAATGTAACTGTACTTGCCATTAAGCTTGGCTTTTCTTTGAGCAAAGAAGAGATCTATTGTTGTTTCTTTACTATTTATTTGTGAATAAAATGTAATTTGCTTTTCTTTTTAAATTAGTTCATTACATGATGAGACGTTATATTATTGTGTACAAAAGGATGATTTGACTTTGTTACAATCACAAGAGTTCGGGTAGGATAAGGTGGTCCTAAATGTGCAGAGAGATTCCATCATCTTGCACTTTGAATGTTTACAGAAGAGGACCTTTATTTTTATGTATTTACAGTGTGAGGGCTCCTTATCCATATTGTATTGGTCATAGTTAGACACGTGGCACTAATGGCTGGCTGTGGCTTTCGTGATGACGTCATCTCTTTCAGTTTGTTGAATTGCCCTCGAAGTCGACACAGTTTTTGGCATATTAAAAGTGGACCCATGAAAATGGAAAAGATCTAATTCTTGCTTCACAATAGAATGATTACAAACAATTTTGCCTATTTTCTTTAGCTTTGGATTTGAACCCCACATTCTTGAGTTAAAGGATTAAGTTGATTTTTAGGTGGATATGGCTAAACCTTCTCATTAGATCAATGTTATTCAAGTATCTTTAGTTATGAACTAAAACTAACTAAACAATTTATAATAGTACAAAGGCTGATATTGCACTTATACTTGGAAAAAATTGGGAGCTATGACTAGGTTTCACGTGTCTATGCCATGTGGAGGTCAACAGGGGTCAGCCCTCATTCCCGACCCAAGACCCTGTCGGCTTCGAGTCATTACTTGGTCAAGAAGGAACAAGCCAACCGTACTTGCCATAGGTGGAACCTCTCGACCAGAAGGCCGATCGACCAAGAGGTCCTTGACTTTGGCTCGAGATTGATCCACCCAATATGGTATTAGTGCATTAAATGTAGATTCCATCTACTATAGACTGCATTAATTGCGGTCGCACAGGACGGTGTTAAGCATCTTTGTAGGGACAGAAACAGTACTTTAGCCGTAAAAACACTGTTCTAGCCACCAACCATCCCTTTCCCAGCAAACAAGATCCACACCTTATTGGAGGTGTACTCGCACGCACTAGGCTTCCTCGGCACCTATATAAGCCACCTCCCACCACCGTCAATGGTAAGGTTTCTTTTACACACAAAACACTACTTTCTGCGCATTTTCAACCCAGAAACTAGTCCCTGACTTGAGCGTTGGAGTTAGGGACGGAGCTACATGGCCCTAAATTTTGAAAAATTGTGTTTATCTCCTATATATTTTAGAAAAATTTTAGTTTTGCCCCTCTAATTTTAGATTTTCGCCTCCCCTAATTATAAATTCTAGCCCTTTTATTTTAAAATTTTTTGTTTCGCCCCCCTTTCTTGTAAATCCTAGCTACGTCCCTAGTTGGAGTGTCAAAATGGGTTCAAACCCCATACTTCCCTGTTTTGACCTTTGAGCTCATGTTTGTTCTTCCTTTCAATCTATGAAAGAATCAGAGTCACCTCACAAATACAAATATCTTGGGTGATTGGGAGTTCAAATCTTTCGTTCCCTACATAGCCGGATTTTGACACCATCACCTACCTTGATTTTACATTTTTCTCCCATAGGCCATAAGTATTTTTAAAAAAAAATTATTATAAGAAATTAATGTTTGAGTACATTTTATACTTAATCTTGGGTAAAAGAACAACTTCCTCTATCTAGCTATGCTTAATTTAAACAAAAATGACGTCTGTAAATGCTTAGATATTATGATAAAACCATGAAAAGGATATTAATTGAAGAATTGATGGCAGAAAGATGGATCTAAAAAATATCTATATAAGATATTTACAAGTTTCTTTCATCACAAAGAACATTGTAGGAAACTTGCACATATGCAAAAAGGGCTGTTTATTAGTCCAACTGGGCAGGAAAATTCTTGCATGCATCGGCTGTGGACCCCGGTGCATGCACCCACCATTAAAATAATGGTGAAAAAATATATTTTTTTTTATTTTTGTATTCTTAATATCTGACTCCCTTCACTTTTTAGCTAAAAATATCTAACTTGTTCACTCACTCTGTCAGTCTAGTAACAGTGCAAGAATCAATCTCTTTTTTTTTTTTTTTTTGAACAAAAATCAATCTCTTTTTATCATCATCTTCTTCTTCTCCTCTCTCTCACGCCATTGCTTCTTTCCTTAATCTAGTCTCTTCTTGTCGGTCGTTTGTTATCAATATTTATTCTCCCTCTTTTTGTTACAACGCGATCCCAGATCATCATTTTCTCGATTCTCATCCCATATGAGTTACCCAAATTTCTAACTTTAAGCCAAATTAAGCTTCAGATTTGGGTGGGTGACGAAGATCGATCAGGGTTTTTCTTCAGGTCTGCTCCTTATACGCATCCAAAAAAATAAAAGAGAAAAAGACAATTCTTGTTCTAGTTCTTGGTCTTTAAAAATTGATCATGTTTGAATCGGGAAATATAACTCTGATTTGTATGATCAAAAGATGTCTAATATAAACAATTCTATGTAGTTTATTGATATGGGTTTCATTGATTAAACTTAGCAGAGATTGTTGAAATGGGTTCATTACAAGGCCCCGTTGTTTGTCCTGTTGTCCGAGCAAAAAGAGTGTACTCTGTGTGTGCTGATTCGCCTGTTAGAAGTCGATTTTGTGGGGTTAAAGGCGCTAATGGTGGGAAGATTAATTCGATCCACAGACTGCATTCCAGGAAGTTCAAAACAATTCGGGCTACCTTCAATTCGTCCTCGGATGGTAATGGCAGCATGGCTGGTAATTCGAAAGAGAACGATGCTGATTATGTCAATTCAACCGTGCTTGAAGCTGGTAACACTTGTTCTTTATTTTCTTGATGATAATAATAACAGTAATAACCTAGGTCACATAATGCGGGTGCGCGAGCGGGTGCGTGTGCGAGTGCGGATGCGTCAATTCGCAAATTTTTAATAAAATAGAGTGCGGGGGCGCCTTAATGCGTTTAATAAAAAAATATTTTAAATAATTAT
>JBBMKE010000002.1:19886227-19899898 GCA_037834125.1 Lippia alba | reverse complement strand
GGATGAAGATAATCCGGTAAGACCCACCTGCGGGAGAAGTTGGAGATGAGAGAGAATTCAGAATTAAAGATTGAGAAATTTAAAAATGTTATTGCTTAATCACCAAACTAAACAATTCACGTAAATTAAAGATTGAGAAATTTGAAATTGTTATTGCTTAATCACCAAACTAAACAATTCACTTAATATATAGAAAACAAGACTTAGGACTCCTGCAGAAAACAAATCAACGAAACCTCAAATTACCAAACTACGGAATAAAATTAGGACTTTTAAATAAACAATTCACGTAATATATAGAAAACAAGACTCATGATTGCTAAGGAAAACAAATCAACGAAATCTCAAATTACCAAACTACGAAATAAAACTAGGACTTTTAAATAAACAAATAGCGTAAATAATAAATCTATCACTAAACAAAATCGATATCTCCAATTCCTATGATATCTCCTACGCTTCTTTCTTGATACACCATATCTTCATCCATATCATTATACTTGGGAAAAATTGGAAGCTATGACTAGGTTCCACGTGTCTACGTCACGTGGAGGTCAACAGGGGTCATCCCTCATTCCCGACCCAAGACCCTGCCGGCTTTGAGTCAGTACTTGGTCAAGAAGGAACAAGCCAACCGTACGTGCCATAGGTGGAACCTCTCGACCCAGAAGGCCGATCAACCGAGAGATCCTTGACTTTGGCTCGAGACTGACCCACACAATATGATACTGGTGCATTAAATGCAGATTCCATCTACTGCAGACTGCATTAATTGTGGCCGCACCAATGACGGTGTCAGACATCTTTCCAGGGACAAAACAATACTTTAGTCGTAAAAGCATTGTTCCGGCCACCAACCATCCCTTTCCCAGCAGACAAGATCCACACCTTACTGGGGGTGTACTCGCACGCAGTAGGCTTCTTGGCACCTATATAAGCCACCTCCCACCACGGTCAATGGTAAGCTTTCTTTGACGCACAAAACACGACTTCCTGAGCATTATCGTCCCAGAACTGTCTCTGACTTGAGTGTCGGAGTGCCAAAATGTGTCCAAATCCCATATTCCCCTGTTTTGACATTTGAGTTCACGTTTGTTCTTCCTTTCAACTTAGGAAAGCATCAGAGTCACCTCACAAATACAAATATCTTGGGTGATTGAGAATCCAGATATGTCGTTTCCTACATAGGCGGATTTTGACACCATCACCTACCTTGATTTTACATTTTTCCCCCATTGGCCATAAGTATTTTTTTTTAATTATTATAAGAAATTAATGTTTGAGTACATTGTTTACCATAATTTGGGCACAAGAACAAGTTCCTCTATCTAGCTATGCTTAATTTAAACAAAAATGACATCTGTAAATGCTTAGATATTATGATAAAACCATGAAAAGGATATTAATGGAATAATTGATGGCAGAAAGATGGATCTAAAAAATATCTATATAAGATATTTACAAGTTTCTTTCATGACAAAGAACATTGTAGGAAACTTGCACATATGCAAAAAGGGCTGTTTATTAGTCCAACTAGGCATCTTAATATCTGACTCCTCCACTTTTTAGCTAAAAATATCTAACTTGTTCACTCACTCACTCACTCACTCACTCTAGTAACAGTGCAAGAATCTCTTTTATCATCTTCTTCTCTCTCACGCCATTGCTTCTTTCTTTATCTACTCGGTCGTTTTTCATCAATATTTATTCCAGATCATCATTTTCTCGATTTTGATCCCATATGAGTTACCCAAATTTCTAACTTTGCCTAATTAAGCTTCAGATTTTGGTGGGTTCTGCTTGTCAGGAAGATCGATCAGGGTTTTTCTTCAGGTCTGTTCCTTATACGCATCCTAAAAAGTAAAACAGAAAAAGACAATTCTTGTTCTAGTTCGCGGTCTTTAAAAATTGATCATGTTTGAATCGAGAAATATAACTCTGATTTGTATGATAAAAAAGATGTCAAATATAAACTGAACATCCCTTTCAATTCTATGTAATTTTATTGATATGGGTTTTATTGATTAAACTTAGCAGAGATTGTTGAAATGGCTTCATTACAAGGAGGGGTTGTTTGCCCTGTTGTTCGAGCTAAACAACACCGTGGAGTGTACTCTGTGTGTGCTGATTCGCCTGTTAGAAGTCGATTTTGTGGGGTTAAAGGCGTTAATGGTGGGAAGATTAATTCGGTCCACAGACTGCATTCCAGGAAGTTCAGAACAATTCGGGCTACCTTCAATTCATCCTCGGATGGCAATGGTAGCATGGCTGGAAATTCGAAAGAGAACGATGCCGATTATGTCAATTCAACCGTGCTTGAAGCTGGTAACACTTGTTCTTTAATTTCCTTAATGATAATGATATTTATGAAAAAATAATTGGACATTTTTGTGAGGCCAACAGTAGTTTTACAACATAATTTGGTGAATGACTGCATCCTTTTTGAACATTTTGTATGAATATGAAATGATCATCATTGGTTTGATTCTCATTTTGGTCCTCACAAAAGAAAAAAGGATTTAAGTAATAATTAGAATGTGATTACACTTATCTTTCCTCTTGGTTTTGAAGCTACACTCTTAAACATAGCTAAAATTTGGCAATTAAATTCTTCAAATTGTCCTTGTGTATGTGGATAGTGTCATCTAATTAAGCTTCTTGATGATAATATTTGTCAAAATTTTAATCAAATTTATGAGATCAGAATGGGTTCGTTAGGGCGAATCACATCGACCCCCTAGATTTGGTGTATTTACAAAATGTTCCTGGGGTATGAAATTAATTACAGAGTGACCCCTTGGTACCATGATTGGTACAAAAACGTCCCTCATGTAATGGTGTTATTGTAATTTTGTAAGTTCTGGAAGATATATTTTTGAACTAAAATTAAAATGTATAGGACCTGGATGTTATTTATAATACCGGGTGAGTTATTTTGTAATCACCCCAAACCTCACAGGGGCAGCAGATGTAATCCTCCTTATCTGTTATTATGAAACATGGAGGGGATGTTTGTGTAATTACATATAGATGCATGGGAGGTTTGTGTAAATTATGCATAATCATTTATAGTTTTGGCCTTTGGGGAATGCCGTTGGTGATTGTAAGTGTCTTTGAAATAGTTGAGGTGAAAAGTGGATCGGATGGTTTCATGATAAAGATGAGAGATGGTCGATACTTGAGATGTGCCCATAACAACCCTCAGGGAGGACATTTGCCTGATTATGCTCCTCATCCTGCTATTGTATTGAAGATGGAAGATGGAACCGGACTTCTTCTCCCAATAATTGTTTGTATGTTCACTCTTTGTAGTGATTACAATGTAGTTATATAATACAGTCTAAATTCCGAATTCATCGTGCTGGATATTATTGCAGTGGAAATGCCGAGTGTGCTTCTCATGGCAGCTTTACGCAATGTCCAAATTGTATGTGCACTCTTTCTCATTCCCTTGATCTTAACAATTTATGCTTTATATTCAACTTTTTCCTTTTACTTTCTCAATCGCATTTCTGTCCGAATTTTTTTTTCACTCTTATCTGGACTATTCAATTTTGTTTGCTATCTATTTAATTTATTATCTACTTTCAAATTATTTAATTGTCATTATCATTATTAAATAAATGCTAAACAGATTCATATTTCTATGGAAAAGTCCAATAATTATCCATAATTTTTGTAATATCAAAATTCAATGTTCTGAAATTATATATGATTTTGAAATTGCACTAATGTGTGTGTATTCATGCATACGTGTATATATATATGTGTGTGTGTGTGTGTGTGTGTAACCTACTACTCATTAAAGCTAATTTTATTGTTTCCATTCAGGCTAGACCAACCATGTATCATGTTGTGAAGGATATGGTGGAGAAGATGGGATATATAGTGAGTTTATATATATATATATATTTCGTGTTTTTGTGTGTGTGCCAGCTATATCTTCTCTCTGCTAGGGCTAGGCATCAATTTATTTGAGCCTCCATGTTAATACATGCTTTGCTTGTCTTGTTTCTCAGGTGAAAGTTGTACGTGTGACCAAGAGGGTACACGAGGCATACTTTGCTGAGATACACCTTGAAAAGGTATAATCTTTACTATGAATCATAGGTGAGATTTGTAGAATCCCATGCATATTGTTGTAGGGATGGGTAATTTAGAATTATTATGCAACCTAAGGCAATAGTCTTTTACTTATAAAAATATCTGTGCTGGTTGAAGTTGGATAATGAAGCAGAGCACATAACCCTTGATCTTCGACCCTCGGATGCCATCAACATTGCAATAAGATGCAAGGTAATAATGAACATATTTTGCAGCATTTAATATATTCATTCTAAAAGTGGCGAAAAATCCTAGAATCTGTATTCTTCTTTGGTCTAATTTCGGTTTTTGGTGTATCAATTTCCTATTTTTGAATATCTTCAATTGTCCTCTTTGTATTGTCCCCATGCTCTCCCATTTAGTTTCTCTTTATCTCTCCCTTCTCCTTTTCTACTATTTTCATATTTACATTCTCAATCTCTTTCCTCTCTCATGCATCTATCCTTGTACAATTTTTTTTTCCCCACTCATGTATTCTTTATCTGAACCATAGGATTTCATTTTGTTTGAAATTGGTTTCTTTTGCTTGTCCTTAATTTGATTGCTACCATATAAAAGTTCAACAAAAAAGATATGATTTTATTGTCATAATTTATAGTTGGTCCTTATTAATTGAATAGACTATAGAGTAACTAGTTGCTATTGAATCATACCATTGTATATATTGAATAATGTATTATTTTTAATACCTTCAGGTGCCAATACAAGTGAACAAGTACCTCGCATATAGTGATGGCATGAAGGTTATTGAATCTTCAAAAGGGTTGGGGCAGAGCTCCTCATCAGATGGACTTTTGCTTACTGAACTTGATAGGTAGTTGAATGTTTTCCTGATTATCGGCAAATATAGATGAAACCGAATAAATTTTTCTTGCTAATTTTGATCGAGTCAGTTCCTTAGTCTTGTTATTGTTGTTGTTGATGATGATACAGACCTAGTGGGCGTCCGTGCATTGAAACAAAGGAATTCGATCTAGTGAGAAACATGCTAATAGCTGCTGTTGAGGAACGCTACAGAGATGCAGGTATTCCTCTCGTAATGTTACACATATCTCTGTCATTGCTGATTCTCTGTATATACTATACTAAAAGCATAGATCTTTTAGAGTGTTTTGTCCTAACATGTAATGACTCTGTTGTTATGAGTTTAGTGAAGAAAACCTTTGAAACTTTTCACTTTAAATGTATGGATAATTACGAATACCCTCGTGAGGTTAGACCCAGTTATGAATAAAACCCTCATAGAAAGACAAAATACGAAAAATATTAGTTGTCTATTATCTTGGTAGAATGATGACGAATAAACCCTCGTAGTTAGACAAGGGTTGGGACTGATTCTTGACATCAATTATCTAATAAAAAATGTTGATGTTATTGGCTTCCTTATTCTTCTAAAAGTCCAATTTACTCTAATTTTACTACTCCTTAACATTATAAAATGTTTTATTTCTGATGTTTTCAACACTAAGTATAATGTTAGGAATGAGGGTAAAATTGGATTTAAAAAAGAACAGAATTTTAAATAATTAAAATTTACAAACCTTAGAAGAACAAGTTTTATTCAAATTCTTAGGAATGATATCACATAATTACGGTTAATTGGTTTTCCCTTGGATTCTGCCATTTCTGTAAAACCCAAATCACTTTTTCTTACAGCTTCGTGGAGGGACAAGCTCACTCAACTTCGATCTAAGAGGAACTGGGCATAACATGTCGAAGTCATGTTATTTGTGATTAAATTGTAAGTTCGTACTTCCTACAGTTAAAGTTTCAGCAATTTCCTTTGCTCCTCGATACATAATTATATGTATATAGCAATGGTTTTCTTTGTGCTTTGAGTTTGATCAGGTTCTTAGAGAGGGATGAGCTTTTGTATATAGAAAGATTGATCAGTTGCATTCAACAATTGATTGTACGTCGAACAAGTATGTAGAAAGCTCGTCTCGTGTATATGTATGTGTATAGATAGATAAAATACAATGACATTATATATATGCAATGCTGTGCTCTATCTTACGAGTTAAAACAGAATAACATTTGCTCAAGTTTGTCCCTTTTTTTTTTTAGACTCTTGTGGGATTTCATTGTTATGTTCCAGGAACAGCGCAGTTTGATAATTTGTGTGAATATGATTACTTATGTATGTATTGCTGCAAATTCTAAAAACAATTTCCCATAATTTTTGCCTCATCTATTGAACAAGCAGGGAGTGTTAAAATCTAACGTCTACTTATTTTAAGTAGAAAAGTTCTGGTTATTTGGAGAGTTTATTGCACCAAAAACACTATGATATATTTAATTAGCACTCAAAATATTGTGATTTGAAATGTTTTAAAGCGAATTCTGTGATTGTATTAAATTAGCACATAAAACTCTACGGCCATGGTGGTTGTTATGACCGTAAGGTTTTGTTTTTAATTTACTACTAATTTAATATAATTATAGGCCGGATTCGCTTTGAGATATTTCAAATCAAAGGGTTTTGAATGTTAATTAGGTATGTCACGGGGGTGACCAAGCAAAAAACTCTTCGAATGTACTTTTTCCAATCTACCAAAATACATGAGTGAAACTAGGTGGCCAGGATGAAAAATGGAACACGAGAGAATACCATTTAACTTGTAATATTGTGGCATCAACGATTACAGAAGGGCATAAAAAATATGCATGCAAGAATAATGACACAAATTAAGGGAATGATCCACGAGCATGGAGATACTATTTCAGTTTGTATTACAATCAATGTTTTTTGTTTCTTAATTTTTTTAATGTACAGAAAAAATAAAATGACTAAATTCTGGCCGAAAGATTGCACCGAAAATTCAAATTGAACACCGAAATGAAATAATATTAAAAAATTCAAATTCTCAAATTTTAAAAATTGAGTAGAAAATCCGCAAAATTCAAAGTTAGGTAATAAAGTATAAAATGCCCCAAAGTTGCGTGGAAAAAAAAGAAGTTTAACCTTAATTTTAATGACAAATGTTCTATTCTTTTTCTAGACATTGGGTAAGGAAATATAATTCTTTGTTTTAAATATTAAAAATATAAATTTTACTTTTATATACTTAGTTAATAAAATAATAAATAGTTATTTCTAATGTCGTACCGTTCAATTTAATCCGTGATTATTCACTATTCAGCCTGGCCCGCTTTTAAAAACATTTTCGTTTGAGAAGAAAAAGTTTGGCTGGATGGAACAACATTGAAAAATAAAATAGTAAAGAAAAATCACTTATTATTGTAATTTACTCTCATGCTCGTTGATTGGGGTAGATTGGCCCGCGGTAAACAATCGGTACAATTTAACAGTTGGGCGCTACGTTGATTTATCCACAAATCTCGAATTTAAATCTCTAAAACTGCAATTTTCATTTCTAAGAAAAATTTTATTTAAAAAATAAAATAAAAAATTAGACGTAACCGTTACGTGCGAACAACCAAAGTATTCATATTCGGTGAGCATATTCCCGCCCAACAATGAATTATCCATCTGCGATCTGCCACGTGGAGGGTGGGACCCACCCATTTGGGCGCCCAGGAAACCCCAGCCATCCACCTCTTAATTAAAACTCAAATCACAAACTCTGCATTTTCATTCAATCATGAAGGTATGTTTGGCTTTTCCTTTAATTTTCCCATTTCAATTTCAGTGTTGTCAGTCTACCAAACATTTGGTTATGTTATATGCTTTATTTCTTTATTAAGGGTATTCAGAGATGCCTATATGAATGATCTGGTTTTTAAAAGTTAATTTGATATGCTAGCAAGGAATATTATGTTTGATTTGATATGGTAACTTCACTTAATGTTTATCCTCGATCATGATTCACAATTCTTCAGGATTTTGATTTCAAGGAGTTGGATGAAGTTCGTAAGTGCTACCCCCACGGTTATCACGGCATCGACAAGGAAGGCAGGCCGGTGTACATCGAAAGATTGGGGATGATTGATGTCGAACGAGTTCTGAAAATGACTACTTTGGATCGCTATGTGAAATACAAAATCCAACAGTATGAGAGCACTCTTACAATCAGGTTTCCGGCGTGTTCTGTTGCCGCGAATAGACTCATCAACAGAAGTGTGGCGATTCTTGACGTTGAAGGTGTGGTAAGTACTTCTCCGTCCGATATATACAGCTCTACTGCATGTTCTGTTGCTGCAAGTCGACTCATTTCCGTTCTACTGTTTGATCAGACCTTGAAGAGCTTTACGAGACCCGTTCAGAAAGTTCTAATACAGCTCCGCAAGATGTATGATGACAATTATCCCGAAGTACGTCTCGTTTTTTCTCAATAGTTTGCAACATGTTTGATAATGTGCTGATATATATAATTTCTTTGATTCATTAGCTTATATGATGTTTTGCAGACCCTCTGCCAAATGATTATTGTTAATGCTGGTCCTGGATTCAGGTTACTTTGGAATGCCATCAAGTGTTTTCTTGACCCTGATACAGTTTCCAAAATTCAGGTAAATATCGATGATCATATAAATTTATGCATAGCCAAACTTCAGATATATAAAAGGGCGCTTGACTTTATAGGTTCTTGGCAACAAGTATCAAAGCAAATTGCTTGAAATCATTGATAAAAAGTAAGTAAAATTTCTGGAAATCATGTGCTTCTCTACTTCCTAGTTAGATTAGCTTGTTCCAAATCATAAATAATTTAGTGATTATATAAATTAGCTGTATATCTTTTATCATATATAGTATTTTGTTGCATATTTTTGAAAATTTAAAGAAGTTCAAGATTTGAATAGATGCATCGATCAAGAGAAGTTTTTATTTTTAAATTAAAAACCGGTGAAGGCGGGTTATTACCGAGGACCCCTCCTCATACCTAATCAACCAAACAACCAAATAAAAATACAAGAGCTCATAATTCAAGGATTATCAAGACTAAGCATATTCAAATGCCCGTGAAAATAGCTAACAATAAGCGTAAGGGATAAAATACAAAAGAAATTATGCTCCCTAAAGTTCTCGTTGACCAAAGAAGAGGGTATGGCCTAGAGTTGAGTTGTAGCCCCTCTTTCTAAGCGGATTATTCGGGTCCCCCGCTGGCTTCCACGGGAAGCGCCCAGACATCCGGGCTAATTTGATGTGTGTCGTCATGACATTCATCTGGCAATAGGTGACTGTCTTTCTATGCCTAGGGTTCTCAGGACTATGATATAAACTATTTGGAAGGTAACGGACATTATGTACAATAAACCCGTCAATTCCATAGTTGCATACTAGGCTAGTCGCCACATTCTCTCAGCAAAAGCACATCCTCTTAACTGTAACCTGCATATTGAAACCCAAACTCTCCGACCAAACAAGATCAAGTATAGTCTTGCTACAAAAACCATAATTCAAGAGAAGTTGAAAAAAGTCTTCTATTATATTTATTTAGTTGTACATTTCAAATAATTCCTATAACTAATGATCTTTTAAATCACTGTTGGTCAGCGAGCTGCCAGATTTCCTTGGTGGAAGTTGTAGCTGCAAGCATCAAGGAGGTTGTCTCAGGTCAGATAAAGGCCCCTGGAAGGAGACATTATCTACTGCTAATTAAACTGAAGATAATAGAATTTGGGTTTAATTCGCCCAATTAATTATCTTCACTGAAATTGTAAACGTAAATTTCAATTCACTCTCTCATTTGATTCAATTTAGTGTACTTCATCGAGTTGTAATATAATCTGCTATTATTTGTATTTTGTTTCTCTCTCGTTCAATTCACTTGATCTTGCACTTTGCTTAACTTCTTTGTAATCTTTCTTTAAGGGTGGCCGACACGTCCAAATTAGGCTAGACTAAATAGAATATCGTTTGAAATAATAGAAGGAAAATCAAACGACAGAATGCAAGTTGAAATCACATTACGAACAAATTTGTGTATCACTCTCGTAATTTATTTTTTTTAACAATTCGTCTAAAAACACCTCATACACCCACTTGCTTCTGATGTAAAAAAAAATAATTTCAGAAAACAATTCAGTGAAAAATCTACAAACGATGGCAACAAGTTTTAGCTTCGAAAGAATCTAAAAGAATGCTTTAATTTCCCTTTTTTTTGTCACAAGCAAAAGAATAACCGTTAGTTACTCAAATGTACCAACAACTTTGCATTAAGTTGGGTAGTAATCAAACCAGGAATGTGTCCAGAAAATTTCGATTGAGAAATATTAGGTCGAGGCTGTGAATTGCTGAATATATAGTTACTAGTTCCTAATATAATGTTACAAAATAGTGAAATTCCGGACTAAAATTAGATGAATAGAATCGTCAAGGAATTTTAAAAATAATATTTATTATAAAAAGAGTTAATAAAATAACACTCAAATATAGTGGGTTAATATTTTGTTATTACTTGCGGATCCATGGCATCCGCAAAGTTTTAATAAACTCGCGAATGCCATGAGCAGGGCAATATGTTTAAAAAAAAATTTAATCGAACTCGTAGATGCAACTTGCAAGTTCTAATATTTTATTATTTTTTTAAGTCTCACAGTGGTATTCTCGAATCTCATCATTATTTTAATTTAGTTTTGAATTTCACGGATGTCGTCCGCGAGGTTTTTTATTTTAAAAATTTTCCATATCACAATTGTTTTTCTCTTAATGTGGGTCGCTTATTTATATATATGGTGCAAACGAAATAAGAAATATAACACAAATTTATTAAAACAGAAAATCTAAAACTAGAGTCTATAAACATATATTCTATATTCTTATCGATCGGAATAATAATAATTATGATGAGAATAAATAAAAGTGATTACTTCTATCACACAAATTCAACTTTTGATTATTTTTTTCTATCAATAGAGGTTGTGTTAAATGATTAATTAGTTCATTTTTTAGTGTAATATCTCGAGTTTAAATTTCGCTTGGTGCAGGTGTATTTAGAAAGAAAAAAAAAAAAGAAACAGGAATGTTTTTCTCTGTTTATCATATATAAGTCATGAACCAGCATTGGAATCTTCCTAGCTAAGTCACTATGCGTGCACTTGACAAAGCTTAAGTTAACACTTAACACGTAAATTTGATGTCCACGTTATGAATTGAAATATCAACTAATTAAGCTATTTAAATCCCAAATGAATTTTGAACCAGCGGAGTCCCACTAGCTCGTATACAAAGGCATTTAAGAAAAGAAATAGTCACTATAAATTGGTGTAGAAGCCTCGTTGTAAAAAATTTAGGGTAATCAAATTAATATTGCGTCTAAATTAATTTTACATTGCCGTATTTTGTTGTCTCGCGTGGAAATAAGATGAACAAAGAGAATTCGTTTTGTACGTTGCAAACTAGAAAATGAATTAAATTGATATAATTCTATGGTCACTCGCGTTGATCCCTCTTTAATTTTTTATTCAAGCTTTCTATTTGGCGGCCGAGCTATTATTCTAGTAACAAAGTTACAAGCAAATGTGAGTTCATGAATCCACAATTGGAGGAAATTAAAAAACAAATGACATCTTCCGTGACAGAACACATTGTACATGTAAAAATACCACTTATTCGTATTGGGTCGATACACAATCATTGACATTCATTGTAATTGATATAGTAAGAAAGTTTTAAAATGTTGGAGATTAGACTTTTTTGTTGATCTAATTTTATCTTCATGTCATGTTCGGTTATTCGAATTTAAACCACTTAATCACCAATCAACTAATGTCAGACGCAATATTATAAATTGATTAACCTTTAGGGACTTGGGGGGATTGTGATATAGATGAGATCAACATTTATTAAAAATAAATATAATCAACATGTATGTATATTTAACGCAATATTAATTACAACTTTATTAAAGCATTTTCTACAAAGTCAAATATCAAACATAAAATTATTCGTTGTTAACTTAACTCAATCTTAACTAATAAATCTGACGGAGACTAGCTAAGATTCCCTAACATTTACATCTAATAAAAAAAGAGTTTTTTTTTTAATGATCTGATCTTTACACTTTTTTACAATAATTTATCATCCCATGATCGCAGCAAACTTTCATTGCAAACCCTTATCCAATGTTTACATATGTAATATACCGCCATTTGATTATTTTTTTTTTTTTTTTGTGGTTTTGGTTAAAATTCATGACACATGATAGATGTCTATATACAAAGATTGGATGACTATTTGCAAACGAAAATTGATTGAAATGTAAATTCCAAGACGAGGCAAATTTCAAATGACCCAAAATTATTTTTCCCAATAAAAAAGAAAATGTTTGTTATTTAGAACTTTGGAAAAAATGGATGAGATAGTGATGGAGTCATATTTATTATTAGGCTTGTAAAACAAGTGAAGTCGGCATATGATATGATATAATTCCCCTACGGTACGGGACATTCCCGCCAAAAGAAACACCGATCGCACACGCAGTCGCCACGTGTCTGGGCCCACCTTCACCAGCTGCATTCAAACGCCTCTACCATACCACCCCTGTTAGGCTGTTAATGTTATCTACTCTTACAATCCTCCTTAGATTCCTATGCATTCACAGTTCTGATTTCGCTAAACCTAATTAAGGTTTTCAAACGATTTCGCAATGTCCCAGGCCCTCGATCGAATTTCTACCCCTTGTAAGTCCCTACTTTGTTGCTCTAAATTTCAAGTAAATTCATTTCGGATTGCAGATCTTCGTCTTCGTAGTTTCCATTTCCTTTTGAAGGCGAATTTTAGTGTTTGAGTATGGATTTTTTTAACTCTGTGTTGGGGAGAAATTGTAGTTCGCATGTAGTAATCTAGAATTTCAGGTTTCAGTAGTTGAGATGTAGATTGCTGTCGTCCTTGAATTTCGATAGATCTTAGTGTTTAAAGTAGTTTCAGATGATTAATTAGTTCAATTCTGTTGCGGTCTGATTAGATTACTGGAGATCAAGTGTTGGTCTCCAAGTATATTGTTCACCAAGACCTGTACCAACAACAAAGTAATTTTCCCTCTGAAGCAGAGAATCTCTGTTTATCTGGAATTCATTCATGAGGGTAAAGAAGCCTGCCAAAAGTGGTTGCAAGCGGTTTTTGTGAATTTGAGAATGTTCGTTGGGATTTCTAGCTTGTCGTTTGGTTCTAGGCTTCCTAGTAGTGGAAGGATAATATCGTCATGGGCATAACATATGTGGGTCTTTTTGGTGGTTGGTTAAATTAGCAAGTCCACATAACGTTGAATTTTCCGACGAACAACGTCCAATGTACGTACCCGATTACTTTGTTTCCAAATTGGCATGCCATATGATGCTTTCTGGGTTGAATTGGTGTAAAAGTGTTGTGGTGCTGGGAAATTCAACTTAGGAGTTACTTTTGGATGGGCAGTTAGTTGATGATGCCTCTTTGTTTGGTGCATGTCTTCATGAAGGAGCGTCATGCCTAGGAGGATTTTGCTTTAAAAAGTTTAGTTTTCAGAACATAGTAGTTAGTAGCTAGCATCACATCAGGCAACTTCTACAATTTTATATTAGTGCAATTATTTCAATTGTGATTTTAGTAGCTCAAACTTTTTCCTATGTTTATCAGTTCATGTACTGCCTCCTGAGTTGAATCTTTAAGAAATATTTACTTCATCT
>JBBMKE010000002.1:19870531-19881938 GCA_037834125.1 Lippia alba | reverse complement strand
ACAACGATTATGAAACTAACCTAAAATCGACACACATTACTTATAGAGAACTAAACTCACCTAAACTGAACAAGGAATCGGTCCAATGCAGGGCTTCAACATTCTTCAATTTCAATCCAACTAAGATTGGCAATTTGGCACCCAACGTACAGGGGGGTTAAGGGTAATTTTTTTTAAATGACGGACCTTAGAGGTAAGGCATGCCAAATCGTACATCGTAGTAATATCATACATCTTACAGATTTCCCCTTATGAGCCACAATGATCTTTCTTACAATTAGTTACAGATGCAACCTAAGTAGACGACAACAAAAACAGTGAACAATTGTAGTTTGTTAATTAGATTAATTACTGAAAAAAGTATATCGAGCTCACTAACACCTGAACTAAAATCAAGTCCACAAAATACCAGATTATCTATAATTGAACCAGACAGTTAAGAAAAATACAGGCCTAAAATAAAGCTGAAACCAAATGGCTATTGAAATAAACAAGTAGAATTCTATTTATTTTTCTCAATAACAATGATCAAGAGTTGTGTCTGGAATAGTAAAACATGAATAATTTCTTAAAGCTCTTTAAACTAACATTCACCGGGATCGGAAAGAGCATGAAACGAATATTCAGACTAACATCCTAACGATATACATCGAAATTTCAACAAAAATGAATCACCTCGCCACCCCCAACTATGTTGCTGGTAATCAGGCACTAATCTGCTTGTTATTAAGAAGTATCATCACGTTTTGTATTGAAGTATCGGCATCCTCTTTCTTCATAAGCTCCCCTGCAATTTCAGCTGGAGTTGCGTCAACTTTTGTCAACAGATCTTGGATCACCGAAAACAAAGAATGATCTTCTATCCTCAGATAGTTGTAAGCAAGAATCTTGAAAGCGCTGAATGTGCAATAAGACATCTCTAAATGAAAATCCATGCGACCCGGTCGAAGCAGGGCTGCGTCCAATCGGTTCTTGTGATTGGTAGTGAACACTATGATTCTCTCATCTCCACAGCTTGACCATAATCCATCGATGAAGTTTAGTAGTCCAGATAAAGTTATCTGCTTCCATCAAGAAAGAAATCGCTTTTTGTTAATTTTCAACCAACACATTCTCATTATATAATCAATGAAGTTAGTTTCTTTTTCATTTTACATGCGCCTTTTCACTCACTACCACTACCTCAGTGGTGTTAAACTCTAAAAATGACTGATTTTCTTCATTTAGTGCAAACATTATAAATTCATGCTGTAATGAAACAAATATTATCATTACTATTATATTATAGTTATACAAAAATATTGATATAATAAATATATTCAATAAATATTGAACAAACCTTGTCATCCTCATTTGCTGTACTTCCCTCAACATCTCTGTTCTGCAATCCTACATTGCAGTCAATATCTTCAATCACCAATATAGACCGATTCGCAGAACCAATCAACAATCTTCTCAAATCCGAATTACACTGAACCTCCCTCAAATCCAAATCATACACATCAAACTTGAGATAATTCGCCATGGCTGCAACCAAACTCGACTTTCCGGTACCAGGCGGCCCGTAAAACAAATAACCCGTTTCCACGCCTTTCCAACCCTCTTGTAATAATCTTTCCTACTGACAAACTTGTCAAGATCATCAATCAAATCCTTCTTCACATCAGGATCCATTGCCATCTTCTCCAAAGTAGCTGGATGATTCAACTCAACAGAGCTCCAATAATCAGTCCCACTATAATCAACGGTGTGTATCCTCACAGTCCTCGTCTCGTCTTTGATCTCCTTCGCTTTCTTCACGATGTGTGGCAAGTAAACTTTCAAGACGTAATCTTTATGCTTTTTGTGGAAACTCAACTCGAAGTAACTGAGTTCTGTTCTGGGGTGGTCGCCATTTTTACCGGATTGGGGTGCTTGTTTGACGGCGGATGATTGCAAGACCCACTTGAATTTAATCCCGCCATGGAATTCGATGATTTCTTCATCCTTGTCGACTGTGACGGCTAATTCCTGATCATTCTGCGATTTGTTCACCTTGATTCTTCGGGTGGAGGAGGAGATTTTGGTGCCCAGGTAGATGTTTGATGCCTCAAAGATGTGATTAGAAGTTAGGCCGTCGAATTCATCAATGACGACGGTGAGTTTGGAGGAGAGGCGGGTGGTGAGTTTGTCGAGGGATGAAGACATATATGTGTGGGTTCGTTGTGGGAGAAGTTCATTGGCAAGGGTTTTGATGAACATCATGGAGGCGGCGACAGAAAATGCTGCTGCTACAATTTTGGGGTACGGAGGAAGAGATTCAGATGAAAACGCCATTTTTGTGTGTGTGGTGTTTTGCAGAGGTTTCTTGGCGGGGAGGGCAGACTGCAGAGGGAGTAGAAGAGAATTGGTTAAATGCCGGGGTTTAACTCTTCTTCATTCTTGGGGTTTTATTAGATAGATATTATACAATTCGTGGGTCGTGTAGAAGCTTCTTTTTTATCTAAGAATTTTGAGGCCCATTAAAGTTGCTCATAATATAATTTAGAAAAAATAAAGTTATTAAATTAAAATTGTGACGTTCCACTTGTTCGACTGTATATATATGCATCATGAGTGGGTTTAATTATGATTTATTTTCATTTAATTGATTTAGTTGTAAATTTATTTGAATTATTTATTTTAATTGTTATAATTATTATTTTTTGGTCGGGGTATGTTCAGTGTATTTCTCTAAAAGATTGAGCCTTATTATTTTATGTCTTTTTTCTTTTTATTATAATTTGAGAGTAGATTTAGGTGGTAAAATTTTTTCTTTAATGTTGGAAACTTAGACTAGACCCCTCAAAATGATAGGGAGGATTTCTATTATTGTAATAGATTAGAACATCGTTTTGATTTCAATCTCTTATGTGATATAAACTGTCTTACGTAGCATGTATGTTAGAACTTGTGATTATGGAGTGACTCATAATCACGTATAAGATAGGATACCCATGATCATTTTATATTAGCATCATGCTAGGATATGTTATCTGTTATTTGCGTGTGTGAAATGCATTTAAGATGTAATTGCATTAAACAAGACTAAAATTTGGATAACATATATGTTGGTGAGATCAAACTAGACAACTCTCTAGTTGGTTCGAAAATCTCCCTAAAATATTAAGCTAATTTTGAAATTAGGCGTTTAATTCGAGGTGCAAACTTTGAATTAAATTTCTACGATTTCATCAATAGATTTAAGTTTAATAGGGGAGCTGGTCATTGTCTCACGAATCATTGGTACCTATGTGACACTTATAAGTTTTTTGTTTCCTGTTTAATCACTACAAGTGACTAATATTTCATGATCAATTTTAGGGAGCGCGATGTCTCACGAGTCGTGGGTCGTTCGAATTAAATTTTGATCATGATCTTATGATTGATGAGTTTTGCTTAACGCTTAAGTAAATATGAGTGTCGCACGAGTTGTTAGTCCATATTAATAGATAGGTCATAAAAATTACGGTCATATTAGACATGGAAGTAGTCATTGCAACAACTAATTTCAACTCAAAATTTTAATTAAATTTAAATATTTAATATGAAAAACTATAAAAAATCACACATAACTACCATTTTAATTTACTAAATTACAATAAACCCCCAGAAGCATGATATTTTTATTTGATCAAAGTCAACAAAATTAATTTCAAACTTTCACAAATATTTTTGCTGACATCATCAAATTTTTAACGGTTTTAGGAATTAAGTGTCATAAACAAATCTTAGAAACATGGTATCGTCTGTAATTATATTTAAAAGTGAAGTACCAACTATAATTATTCAATTTAATTTGAGGGTTAGGTATAATTTAAGTCACATAATTCGCTAATTTTAGTATGCGAACCCGCACTCAGATCGCGAATTTGCGAACTGAGTGCCAATGCGGCGCTTTAAGCCGCATCAAAATCTTTAGTGCGCGAATTAGTCAAACCCCATTAATGCGTCAGTGTTTATACAATGTTAATTCATTTAGTTGAGTTTTAATTCATTTAGTTGAGTTTTGGATTTTAGTGGGACTCTTAATTTACACTCAATCAAATGTACGGTTGAAACCAATAAATTAGAATCTCAACATTATTATTTCACCTCTTAAAACGGATTAAAATATTGTTCTTATCTTATTTTGATGATTTTCGTAACTTAATATTAATCAAAGAAAACACTTGAAATTATCTTAAGTCAATTAAATTATCTCTTATCATCTATGATAGGGAAGAAATTGGAGCTCCTACTTGGCCCATTCAGCACTTGCCACATGACAGTCGACGTGGATAAAAGGACGCACCTACATTTAGACTCCCAGCTTGGAGGAGTCTGCTGAACTTTATACCTCGCGAGACTGTGGTTGCGACCCAGGCTCTGCTCTCGATCGAGACGGACGGTCGAAACCGACCCACAGTGTTCCTTACACGAGCATTAAATGTAGATTCCCTCCACCGTCGTACGCATTAAATGCGGCCTCCCAAGGACACTGTTACGGGGCGGCTGCAGAGAAGATACTACGCTTTACACCAGAAAGCTCCGTTCCGGTCACCACCTCAGCCCGTCTTTAGCAGACCAAGCTCCACACTTACTGGGAGGTGTCCCCACACACAGTCACCGCCTATATAAACCATCTCTCCCAGAGATGGAGGTAAGCTTTTTCAACACAAGCTCTACTGCGCAAACTGAACTCCCTCTCATACTTTTGCATTCCCGACCCAGAACTAGTCCCTGACTTGAGCGTCGGAGTGCCAAAAAGGGTCCAACCCCCACATTCCCCTTTTTGGCCTTTGAGTTCACGTTTGTTCTTTCGTTTCAGCTAAGAAGTACTTCAGAGCGCTTCCACGTTACAAATTCTTGGGTGAATTCGGAGTCTTAATCTGCCGCCCCACGCATAGCCGGATTTTGACACGATCAATTTATATTTTATTTGACTTTATATATTTAATTTGATTTGTAAATTTCACTCAAATTTTCTTTAGATTAAACGAGCCTTATTTTTAATTAATATATTATCCTAATTTACTTAAGTAAGCATTTTTAATGAATTTTATACTTTATAACATATATTTATCAACAACTACATTTGAACAAGCTCTAAAATATAAAAATTACAATTTGTACCATATTGGGAAAGTTGTAAATTGTTCTAACTACATTAAAAAATGAATGCTCAAATCAAATAAAATTTAACTGAAATGGTTCAATATTGAAAGTTTGATCAATTATGTATATTTAATAGGAATTATGTTTATATTTACATAAAAATTTGAACATATATATTACAAATAAAAAAATTGTAATTCAATTTATAATTAATTTGATGGGCCCAAATCACGCTCGCATCAGCCCCCGTACACGTGTCACAATCCGGACGACTTATTCAGATAACCCAAGAATATTTAAGCTTAGACGCTTGTAAAATATGGGCTCGCGAAATAGATCCAACCCACAACTCACAGCCTTACTCCCTGAGGCTTGCATCCCAAAGCCCGTACCTTGAGCATGGGACTCTTTTACTTATCCCATCCAACGCTCGTATTACTGTCTCATGGGTATGTTGGTTACACTCAAAAGGTCCATCCCTTCCATACCAATAGGACCTCCTCCGAGGGCACCTGCATCTGCATACTCTGCATACCACTCGAGCCTCCTGTCACTCGGGCACGGCCACCTGGGGAATTTCCCCCCTCGAGCGCTCTCACGCTCGGGTAGCCCCATCAGGGTACGATGACATTCATGACTCTGGTGACAATCCTTCACGTAATTGCCGCTGACACACATGCACAACACACATTCTCCTGACACCCATTACCACCTACCTCTAGGTATCTTTTAGGAACGTCACTCTCAAGTCATCACACGACGCCATGTGTCTAGGGCAACATTGGGTTTGGGACTACTTGGTTATATTTACCCAACCACCTTCGCCCTCAACCTATAAATATGAGAATTTTTCTTGACATTCCCTAAGTCATCTTCTTCGCATACAGACTACATACTTAACTGGGCATCATCCTTGTTCTCCTTCCCAAGCTCAAACGCTTCACTATTTTTGCATCTTTGTTGCACATTAAAGGTATTATCCTAGCTGGAAGAACTCATGCATTCTTAGATACCCAGTTCCTGATGCATCTTTCCCTGTGATGGTCTTCCCCTCAAAATAAGTATTAATTTTGTGGTGATTTCGTGTAAATCCAGTTTCCTACACCATCATTTTTGGCCCCGTCTGTGGGAAACCATCATCTTCTTCTTTCATTCTTCTTTTTAGCTAGTTGAGCTTAGCACTAGATACGCTATCATGGTGACTGCCACAAGATCAGGAGATCTGGACAATAGGGGATCCCTTCCCCCGGTGAATAAGGAGAACACAGAAGGTGGGGCAAATGCCATTTTGGCCACCGCTTGCAGAGTGAACACGCCGGCTGATGGTGAAAACGCCCTTGTGATTACTAGAAATAAGGGAAAGAAAACCGTGTAATGGTCGCCGGCGAGACTGAAGCCGGAGAATGACACCCCACCGAGGGGCTAGCAGGATCAGCCACCTGCCGAGAAGAAGAAAGCCCCTCAAGAGAATAGGGCCACAGAAGAAGAGATTCATCCAAATGAGTGAGGAGGAGGGATGGAGACGACCCTCGGTTGGCTGCAGTACAGGATCAGCTTGAAGACCTACAACAGATGGTGGAACAGCTCTCTAGAGCGCGGTGTTAAGTCTCCCATGCCGGGGATGAGAGAACCAGGGCTAGAGACACTCGCCACCTCAAGAACCCAGTCCCCCGATGATGGAGAGAGGAAGATTATGAAGAACACGACGACGAGGGCGGGAACCATAGGATGTTGAGGGGCGGTTCGCCCCTCGTGGAAGAAGTACTGATGGATCAGGTTGGAGTTGGCAAGATCCCAACATTCGTCAATTGTTACGACGGAACCACTGATCTGGTCGAGCCTTTGGATCATTTTGTGTACTTGTGGCACTTATACGAGCATTCTAGCCACTATTGGGCTAAAGTATGTCACTTCTCTCGTGGGAATGGCACAAGAATGGCACAAGAAGATGTTAGAAAGGTTCCCTAGAAAGCCGATTAGTTATAATCCATTTTGGGACTTTCCTTGTACCATAGACAATCTTTGAGTAATATACGATTAGTTATTATAGGTAAACACTTCTTTATATGCCAATACGTGTTTTGTTTGCTTCCATCATGTGTACATGTATAAGAACTCCCCTAATTAATATGACTTAAAGGACTCAACCATTTAGGTGAAGTGGTTCATGATACGAGTCCTATATCGCATAAGTCATGATTAGTAAAACACTCCAAGCCAATGAGTCCTACAGACAGAAGAAGTGTCAACTTGGCTCGTTTGAGGCGTGCTCGTGTGATCGCGCCCTTAAGAAGGACCACCTTATTTCATAGGGTGCAAAGTGTATAGTTGATACGTGCGCAATACATGGGGGTGCTTACTTATCCTAAGTAGGTACATTGAGTTGTCCTGTGTAAGAAGATTCTTAAATGGGAAAGGAAGTTTCTATTTCAGAAAATGGAAACTTCCAGATTATAAAATATCTTACGAGTCATTGATGTAATTAATTGATCCTTAGACTTGAGATTCTATTGATACCTTGTGAATTAACTCTGTAGTCTTTGGTATAAGCTTTAACGGGTATCAACTAAGACAACTGATTCAAGGCTTATGCTGGAGCTGCACAAATAACTCACGAAAGTATATGAGAATCAATGAAGGACCTGCACTTGCATCAACAAGTTGATCTCTTATTGTATAAGTTATTCATATGCCATATTGGAGTCCTTAGCCAAGGCAGTAAATCAAGAAATCAAGAAAAGAGTTTCTTGAATTGAAATCAAATGGATATGAAATGCACTTAGCTTTAAGACCGAGATTAGGTTTCTAATTATTCCCTTGCCCTGGATCTTGGTTGAGAGATGGGATGTAGGAGGATTGTATCTCACATTAATCAATGACTTAAAGGTCTGTCAAATCGAGACATTCTTATTTAGTTAGGGGTTAAACGTTTGTTGCTAGACTATGGCCGTTTAATCTATGGACCAATTAATTAATTAGGGTCACTGCTAATTGAATTAAGAACTAGAGGGTCACACACAACAACCCGATCACGTGGGTTAAGGCTTAGAATCGATTAAACGAGTTAATCGGACGATATAGGGGCCACACGTGTGGCACGTGCTTGAGATACACGTGCCCATAAGGACACATGTAATCACGTTTATATGTGTATGTATATTAAATAATTAATGTGTTAATTATTTAATGGAATTTGATTTAATTTTGAATTAATATTAAAGTTCTATTTTGGAGAAATAAGTCTAATAAATTAATTATGAATTAATTAATTAGATTAATTAATTAGGGTCACTGCTAATTGAATTAAGAATCTAGAGGGTCACACACAACAACCCGGTCACGTGGGTTAAGACTTGAAATCGATTAAACGAGTTGATCGGATCAAGTAGGGTCCACATGTGTGGAATGTCATGATTAGGACACGTGTAGTCACGTGTAAATATGTGTATGAATATTAAATAATTAACGTGTTAATTATTTAATGGACTTTGAATTAATATTATTAAAGTCCTAATTTGGAGAAATAAAGTCTAATAAATAATTAATTGAGAATTAATTAATTATTAGTCTTCGAGTTATTTATTATTGAATAAATAAAGTAAAATAAATATCTAAAATAGTTAGATATTTTCTTTCTTACTAAGTTGGTCAAACGTAAGAGTTTTGGTCAAAGTTGAAAAGCTTTCTTTCCAAACAAGAATGTAGAAGCCAAGGGGTTAGCAAATCCTATCTCCAATAGGAGATGAAATTTGAACCCCAAGTCCTATATATACATGGAGCTTGAGCTCTTTGAGAGCTAACAGACAAATTCTCCTTCTCCAAAGAATTATACACTAACCCTTTTGAGCCTAAACACCGAATGTAGAACTAGCATCCTCCCTATTCAGATTGTGGTCACGGTTGGTGGACTAAATCTTTAGAGGGCTACTATCGTGAAGTCTTGAAAGATTCGAAGGAGCTATGTGACGCCCCAATCTTTCGGCGGCCTAGGTTTGTTGGTAGTGTTATTAATTGCGCATTTTAAATACTTTTTAATTATGTAATTATGTGATTTAACTTGATACTACTTGAAATATTTGCCAATATAACTTATTTGATCTAAGTGAAATTGTGACTTAAATTAATTATTTGAACGCATGAACTATATACGCTTGTATGTTGTGATCGCGTGTCGATTCCTTGCCTCGTGATTTCTGAAATTTGTGATTTTCGAGTATGTCGTGCGTTTATGTGTTACGAGTGAATATATGTGTTCATTGCATCTTCCCAACCTTGTTTAACCATCCGAAACTCAACCGAAACCTAAACATATCCTTTTACCCGCCACTATGACCCTACCCATTTTAAATGCCCTTATCTCACTCATTTCTCAACCAAATGGGGTAAACTTTGGACCCAAATACTCCTCATTTAATAACACATCAGCCCTTATTATTTTCATTTCAAATTCATTACCACAAACCCATCAAAAACAGCTGAAAATCATGAGCCAAGAAGAAGGGGAGAGAAAGTTCACTATTCATTTGATCCCTTTCTTCCTTTGACATGTGAGTATGGATTTCCTCATGGCATGATTCCCTCTTTCATTTAAGCTATCATATGCATGTTGTGGTTGAGGTTTGCTTAGGTTTTGGAAGATATGTTCATATATGAGGGTTTGAAGCTATTATGTGATCAAGCATGCTTCTTTGTGTCTTTCTTGTGTTTTATTGATGGGAATTGGTCCTTGAGCTTGTATTATTGATTGTATGGAATCATATCTTGTGGTATATGAGCATTCATAGACTTTCCATTAATGAATTTGTTGGGAAAAATTGGAGAAATGATCACACTTGCACCATTCTTGCACTAGTTGCGTTCTAGCTAGTTTCTTTGCATGATTTGAACTTGAATTCTTGGTTTAATTGTGTTGGAGCATGCATATATGGGTATCATTTGTTCTTGGTATGTTTTGGGTTGAATTTCTGGGCTGAACAGGGGAAGAATCGCGCACAAATCAGCTGCTGGAAGGGGTAACGGTCGTTACCCCGTGCATGCACAAAACTAGGTAACGCCCGTTACCTGGTACAGGAACTTTTCTCAAGCTAAACTTGTCCAAATGACCTGAAATTTTCACACAACATACCTTTTTGAGTGTAGAACAACCTACCATTTGTTTCAACTTAAAATTCCTTGTGGTTTGTGAGATATGGCCTCCGTAAAATTGTGTCGCTTCTTTGCCGGAATTCTGCACTTGTCCAAATTCACGCCTACGCCATTTTTAGACTGCTTTGAACCATGATTCTAACCATATATTTTTAGAAATAACTATTTGTCTAGTTTCATCTTCAATAAACAAAACCCAATTTGGACTTATAAATCTTCAGATATCCCTGTTTTACGGAGGCTTGCACATTTTGGAAAAACTGTCAGATTTCATAAGATCACGTTCGGAGCTTCTTCTTGCGCTTCTTTTCAATCTTTCTCGTATTCTCCCACCCCGATTATGATCCTAACATGTTATATAATGTGATATGATCATTTTATGAAATTTATGGATTCGTTTGACGTATTGTGTGCGAGTTATGAATCCGCATGCCTTCATTGTTCCTTTATGCACATGAATGATTCGATACTTGGATTGTGAACCCTAAATGCTTGATATTTCCCATACTTATGATTCATAAGACTTGTATAATTGTTGAAATATGTGTTATGCATGTTATTGAGGAAATGTGACTTGATTTGAATGCATATATGAAAGTTATGAATTAGAATGAAAACGAATGATTCAAAGTATGAAAGAGTGATTGAAATTGTACTTGAATGCATCTCCATGACATTGTTATAATCATGTGTGACGCCCTGATCTTTCGGTGGCTTAAGTTTGCTTAACATGTTATTAATTGCTTGCGTTTGTTATGTTTAATTTTTGTAGGCCCGTGGCCAATGCATGCGTATGAATTTAGCTTCCACTTCTGCTTTCGTTCGTACTTGGTCCAACTCGAAAGGGTCTAATTACCACCTAGCTTAGGATTGTTTTTGATTGGTCACCCGTCCGCTAGGGTTTGATTCGGGTGCGGAGTCTCTATTTCATTACTCGGGTCGGGCCGTGGTGCGGGGGATGTGGTGCCCCGCGTGTGGGGTGTTACATCATGTATGCATCTCATATCATATCATAGCTTTGCCGAGCGTCTTATTTAGTCATGTTGAGTCTCATGAACATGTTACATTGTCTCTTGTACAGTTTCTCTCGGGTGAAGACGTGTCGGGTTCCTAGGATTTATCTTCTTGATATTGTTGGTAAGGTGTA
>JBBMKE010000002.1:19827198-19839083 GCA_037834125.1 Lippia alba | reverse complement strand
CTCATCATGCAACCTGGAAATATTGAATTTGATCCCAGACAGTTTATCAGGCAAACTTTAAACAACTTTTAGTGATCAGTCAATAGTTGTTCCTTGAAGTATCCACTTCATTTTCCTCTTTTGGGTATGCATAGTGATAAGCCTTGCTGTTGTTAACTGCCTTACTTATAGGAATTGTGGAGGTTAATTTGGAAAGACCCCAAACGAAGAATGCAATTGGAAATGATATGTTGAGGGGGTTGCAGTATACATTTGAAGCTCTTAATAACGACCACGCAGCTAAGGTTTTGATGATCTGCAGTTCAGTCCCCAGAGTGTTCTGTGCAGGTGCTGATTTGAAGGTAGAATCCTAGATCATGCCATATAAATGATACATCAATTTATTTTACTAAATGTAAGATTGATTGGTAAAAGATAACTGTAAATCAGCATTGATTGCAGCTTTTAAATGATATGTAGAATATTATTTTGTTAAGTGTATACCTAGAATAATGAAAGGTGTATAGTTCATAATTGTGGCATTTCCTGGGATAATACTAGGTGCCGGATTATTGATATATTTATTATGTTATGATAAGTTTAGTCTCATATTATTCTGATAAATGTTAAGGGAAGTGAGTAATTGGCAACCTGAGATGAGTTATTTTCTGCTTTATTTCTTTTCCCAGTAGCAACATGTATGGTTATCATTGATATTAAGTAGCTGAGATTATTCTTGGAATGTATATTTAAAGTCTTCATGTGCTAGACACACATGTACTTTAAGTGTTGTAAACCTTATGAGAAGTTCCATCAAAGCCTGCAATCCTAGACTCCTAACATAATAAGGATTCATATCAATTCTGCACTATTACAAGTAATTTTGTTCATGTTAAAAGACACCTTGGCAATCTTGTTATATTTCCTTTCTTTTCTTGTCCAATGAGTTTACTTGTGCTATTAGATGCTTTTAAGGAAACTTGATGACATTATATATGTTGTAATTTGGTTGTGCTTCTAAATCTGGTACTTTGAAAATGTTTGTTAACGTAGATTTCTGCTTGAAAGTTATTATATGTCGAGGACTCAGTAATATTATACTTTTGTATTTTTTACTTGCTTGATAATGAATCTTTTGAAGTAATGAATTTCTAGGAAAGGAAGAGAATGACTCCATCCGAAGTTCAAAATTTTGTGCACTCACTGCGCTCCACATTTTCCTATTTGGAGGTTTATACTCATCTTTCTTGGCCATCATAAAGTTTTCCTATTGTACGGTGGATCAATCATTTTTCGTTTAATATAATTCTTTAATAATTTTCAGGCACTTAGTATTCCTACAATAGCTGTCATAGAAGGCGCTGCATTGGGAGGAGGGCTTGAAATGGCATTATCTTGTGATCTTCGGATATGTGGTTAGTGTTGATTATTCATTATGATTATATTCCTTTTTTTAATCACTACAGATTGATTATATTTCTTCCTTTTGTATACTTTCCTTGTTAGAGTTTTTGGTTGTGTATATATCCACAACTTGTAATATCTTTTATACAGAAGAAAGAGAGGAAGTATTTTTTTCTTTCTGCCCTTACGTTCTGGGGTTATTAATTTCTTGAGCTCAGACGTAAATACAGTGTATGAAATACATTTCAATGCTTCTAACTTGGTACATTCACCATACATGACATAGGAGAAGATGCAGTTCTTGGATTACCAGAAACAGGACTCGCAATTATACCTGGGTAAGGCCTCTTCATCTTCTCTCGTGCCGTGAGTAAAACTCTATAAATGAGAAAAGAAAAAAGAATGTTCTTTTAAGTAGGTATACATTATTTTTGTAGATGTGTCTAATTTTTATGGAGAAAGACTCTTCCAGGGCTGGGGGAACACAAAGACTTCCTAGACTGGTGGGAAAATCAGCGGCAAAGGAACTCATATTTACCGGTCGGAAGGTCAGTGGCAGAGATGCTTTGTCCATTGGTACGTCTAATTGTAGCTTTATTCTTTTTTTGACATGTGGAATCTGAGATTAGTATCCTAAATATAGATTTCTTTGCAGGACTTGTTAATTATTGTGTCCCTGCTGGCGAGGCTCGAGCAAAAGCTCTTGAAATTGCCAGGGATATAAATCAGAAGGTAAACAACCTAAGGCATGACAAATGTTTCCATTTATGAAAATTTGAATGCTCCTACCTTGCAGATAAACTTCCTGTATGAATGTGTGTATTGCAGAAGCTGTTAAGACAACATTATTTCTCAATTCTCCTCTCCCTCTCCCTCTGTGTGTGTGTCTTTTCCTCAACATTTTATATATATATATATATATAGATATACTTAATTATTTTAAAGATTTCTGGTGGTTGACGAACCCTATCATACCATGTGAGGATAAAAATTCTACTAAGAAAACTCGGCTCAATTTAAACATCAATAAACAGCTTTGCCACAAGGGAAATCCCTCTCCTTGTCTGGTATAGAAGTTTCAGAGTCATTCAAGTATAACCGTCGCAATTAGTCATTCTTAAAGCCAGCTTTGGGATAATGGAGCAGCCATTCTTGTACTATCTAATTGTGAAGAATTGTTGGAAAAATTAAATTCTTTTGTTCGTGTTGTGTCCTTGTATCCCTCCAATTCTGAAATAGTTTCTAATTGTTTAAGCGGTAATAATTAATGTAATAGCGCAATCTTTCTCTTTCTTTCTGTTGTCATTTCCTTTGCTTGAGCTATACCTTTTCTTCTTCCTTTTTCTTAATTGCAGGGACCCTTGGCTATACGTATGGCGAAACGAGCCATTGATGGAGGAGTGGAGGTAGATATGGCCTCTGGTCTAGCATTGGAGGAAGATTGCTATGAACAGCTATTGCACACAAATGGTCGTTTGGAAGGCCTGGCAGCATTTGCTGAGAGCCTGAGAGAAGAAAGCCTACTTATAAGGGAGAATGAAATTTGCGCGCTGCTACTAAATTTTATACATTGTGGTCTCATTTAATATGTCTGTGCTAGCGATCAATATATCATCTACATACATGCATGCATGCTATCACGATGTATGCTGAACTATTTTTGGATTTTTGTAGTAAATGTAGGCTTCTCCTTTACAGTTAAACTCAAAATTACAGTGTAAGTATCATATCAAGTTATGGTGGATTTTTCAGCCAATTTGATCAGAACACTTGATTTTCTTTGACTAATCCTAGACACCTTATTTTTAGTGCTGCTCCCACCAACTTTTAAAAAATGCCAACATTTAACCTATTCTAGGTCAAATTTTAAAAAATATTTCGTTTAAAATTTTTAATAAAATTTAGGCGTGAAATATAATGGCAAATTTGGACAAAATAAATTTCAGATGTATTAATATATTAAATTGAAGTTCTCAATGCAAGTAACATAACAATGATTTTAAAATTAAAATTTGACAACCGATAAAAAAAGGAATCATCGGTTAAAGATGAGGACAACGGGTGGAGCTTTGCAAGTAGTGTGGCGGCTTTCGGCAACCAATAGCGTCGAATGAGGCATGAGCTTTGTTTGTCTGGAGAGAGGAACACAATATTGGTGGTCTTGACTCTTGGATTGCTGCTCGACTCTTAAATCGCCGTTACAGAGAAGAAATTGACGGACAAAATTCGTTTTGAATGGAATATTCATCCAAAATTATATAAAAGAATTAAAAATTATATTTTTCAAAAGTTAGAAAGACGATTACACCGAATTAATAATTAAGGGACAACAGCTACTTTCTTTGAGTGGCAGGAATTAGCCGTTGATTATTCTTTCTTTTTTTTGGGTTCCTGGAACAGTGGAATTTAACGTTGAAAATACATGTGTAGGATATGAACATCTGCTTCATTTTGCTAATTTGAGAGCTGGCCAACTACAAAAGGAAGTCCAAACTAATGCTGTAGCAGGCCACAACATGGATATATTTCAAGAATTAGAACTTATATCTAGAAATATTTCTCTGAAAAACACTCACCTAACACTTAAGAGTGTTTTGTTTTTCTCATATTTTGGAAGACCAAAATTATTTAGCTTGGTTTTTAATTTTTTAGAGAAATAAAATTGACCAATGGAGAGCTGGGGAGAGGCATAATAAATTTATTTAATATGATAGACAATTGCTTCGCAATTTAATTAAGCTACAAGATATGGCTACCAGATTTTAATAAGAAAATTATGTTATGGATAATAATAAACAAATTGGATAGGTTGGAAGATGACATACAAAATCCAGGTATGTCTGCACAGTTATCTCAAATAAATTTACTTTTATATGAGCGATAACTGTCATTCAATCTAAATACCAAGTATATTAGAACTTACCAACTCTAAATTAATGCTAGTGCATGAGATATTTGAGAAAGATATTTTGAAAAATTTAAGAAAAAACCAATCCAACTATTTAAGGAAAAAGTACGTGCACGTCAGAAATAGTAGTAGTTGAAATTGGTCAAAGTTTGATGAATAAATGCATGACCTTCTTGAAAGATGTTTAACCACTCTCTCCACCAAATATTGAATAGGGATAATTACAAAACACACCATTAAATATGTCATGCGGAAGATACGGATTTCTCATGAAATTTAAGAAATTAAGAACACCCCTAAGTTTATACTCTTTCTCATAAATTGAGAAATTAAGAACACGCCTTAACGTTTATACTCTTTCTCATAAATTGCCCCAACAGTTAATAATAGAGTCAAATTTTGATGATGTCAGCAAAAGTATTTTTAATAATTCCAATACTACTTTTAGGAGATAAACTGTAATAATACTGAAAATATGATGATATATTTGTAATATTAATAAAAATTTTAGCTTTTAATTTAAAATTTTATAATTTAATATCATATTTATATTTTATCTATAAGTATAAAATAAAATAAATATTTCATGCATATTTATTTTATACCTAATGTTTATATTTTTAATTTTATATATTTTACATATGTTTATTTAAATTTATTTGTTTGAGAATAACAAACCTTTTCCCACTAATAAAAAACTATAATCACATTAAAATCAATTAATACATTAAATAATTTACATAAATATTCATTAAAATTATTAAAACAAATATTTATATGTGTCGAACGTAGGGCAGGCACTGGAGCAAACCTACTACTGCTAGTCTGCTCTAGTTTATGCAATTGTTTCCTTGCATTTGGCTCTAGTTTATAAAACAAATATTTATATGTTGCCACAACTAAGCTACTTTTTCTTGCAAAGTGAAATGATTACTACTCCCTCTAATTGACTTATTTAATATAAATCTCATCATCAAGTGAGTTGGTGGGATCATGTATACAATTTCCAAATACATCAGGTGGATAAATCAAACATGCCAATAATCACAAATCTAGAAGTTTAAAACAAGACAAAAAACCTAGGCACCCGTGTGCAGGATGTTTTAAGTTTAGTTCATTTTAAATATTTTAGTTAAAATAGTTTATAAGTGAGTTTTAATGATGTTTGGTTTTATTTTCAATATGTTAAAAGTGTTTGAATAAAAATAAATTTATAAATTTATAAGAGGTTAATATTTAATAATGATAATTTTAAGGCCTTCAACCTGCACACAATTGTCCCTTCAAAATAATTGCTCTAAAAGATAATTTGATAGGAAAAAAAGTGTTTGAATAAAAATAAATTAATAAATTTGTAAGAGGTTCCTAATGATAATTTTAAGGCCTTCAACCTGCACACCAGCGTCCCTTCAAAAGAACTGCTCTAAAAGATAATTTGATAGCAAAAAAAGGTTGCTGAGAAGATAATTTGCACTCAACATTCCCTCGATTCTACCCTAACAACATTCAATGATGCAACCACGTAAAATTTAAAAAAATACGCAAAAATTCAATCGTGATACACATACAATACGATAAACACATGATGATACATTTTTTTTTTATATTTAACATGTGATATATGTTAGACATGACACGATATATTAATATTTTTTTGGTAGAAATGTAGGTAAATCAATAAAATAAAATATAATAAAATACCCTCCAAAAACAAGGGGTAATGTTTGAAAACTCCTCCTGAGTTGAAAAAAATCATGTTCACTCCCCAAAAACAGTGAATGTTGTATAAAAATTCAAGAATCACGTACCCAAATCCCAAAAATGATGTATTCAGATTCCTAAATGATGTATTTGGGGAAACGGAATTTTACCTTCCACTTGGGAGTTTTGAGGAATTATCCCCAAAAAGAAATTAATATATTTTATTGATATTTTAAATTTACAGTTTCAACCTCCCCACATACAAAATGTCTAATTTGGAGTCCATATTTTTCAAGAATTAATAGATTCGTGAACACTAGACTACATATATATATACACACACGCAGCTGCCCATAGTACTAACCACAATTTCTTTGTCCAAGATTTCATAACATAAAACCCATACCATCCACAATAAATGAGATCTCTAGCGAAGCTCTTCTCGTACTGTGACAAAATCCTTGCAGCACTTTTTTTACTTCCAGAAATTCTCCGTTTAGTCATATTAGCAATATGCGTTATGTGGAAATACTATAAGCTTGTCATCGCCGATTATAAGTACATGTCCACGATCAACCAGAAAAGCTTCAAATTTTTTCACAATAAAAGGACGACAGTAGAGGTAGCAGAATGCAGCATATGCTTATCAGATATTGTACAAGGAGAAGAGGGCAGAGAAATAGTAGAGTGCAGGCATATATTTCATAGGCATTGCCTTGAGAAATGGTTGCACGAGTTCACAAGTGGCACATGCCCGTTGTGCAGAAGTTTGGTGATACCTGAGAAGATTGTAGCAGACTATAGGAGGATGCAAATTGAGTACGAAAATAATAGGATAATGGAGAAGGAATTGGCTCTCATATCGTTGAATGCTTTGAGTGGTGGCAGTTGTAATAATGGATTTGTTAGTATATGTCTGGTGTTTGATTGATATATGAATGGCTCAAGGAGTTTATGATTGCTAGATTGAATAGAGCTAAAATGAATTGAATTTAGTCTAAGGAAAAAATGTTGCATTCATCCATCATAAATGTCCGATTTGAAATCTTAGGACATGATTTTATAAATCGGCAAACGTGGGACTACAATTTTAAAAATTATGAAATTATAAGACAATTCTCCACCGGAAATTTCCACTTATCACCTGAATTGTCCACGTGTACGCCGAAGCTGACATGTTGGCATACACGTGGACCTTTTTTGACAATCATCATCATAATAATAATAATAATAATAATAATAATAAATTTTAAACTTCTCATAGTTTTATTGGGAAAATAAAACTATCTCCGATGAGCTTCAAACCCTTATATCCATCAAAGCAGCTTCCAAAGACTCAGATACCAACGCGTTCGATTTATGAGAAGAAAACATTGCGGTCTGCAACTTTTCGAGAATCACTTGCGACTCAAATGGGTTTGTGAGAGAAATCCATATGTCGAACCAAAATTTAATTGGGTTGCTTCTTGGAAGCTCTATTTGCGAGCTTAATTAATAGATGGAAAAGGGGTCAATTACCTCTTGGTGATGATTTGAATAAATGCTTTCCGCTGAAGTACTTGGACCTCGGGAACAATTCTCTCAGGAGATCATTTCCGCGGATAACATTCTTTCTCAGGATCATTGGATTTGGAAATTCTTTACGCCAATAAGCTAACTGGGCAGCTACCCCAGGAAGCGCGGCAGATTTCAATTTCATTAAAAATTCGTTTTTTAAAAAAAATAAATAAATAAAAATTATGTGTGATATGCGGCGTGTGTTGTGTAAAATTTTCCTTCTTTTTTATTTAATTTTTTCTAATTGGCCAAAAAATGTCCATGTGGATGCCTATGTGTCACACTCCGGCGTACATGTGGACAACTTAGGTGACAGGTGGAAAATTGCGATGGAGAATTGTCCTATAATTTCATAGTTTTCAAAATTGTAGTCCCACATTTGTCAATCCAAAAAATTATGTCCTAAAATTTTAAGTCGGACATATGTGATGAATCGAACATTTTTTCCTCTAGTCTAATTAAGTTAGTTACTTCTCTTTCATAGAAACCCTAGAGTTTTAATGTCACAAAATCCTCTCATTTTGTACGTTCCAAAATTTGATGAACAATATATAGAGAGAGTGTTAAATGCACAAAAAAATTTATATTAGAAGAAAGAAACGTCAAAAAACACCCTGTGAATTTTCATTACGAGTAGACGAGTTAATAAATACTATTTATTAATTTAATTTATTATTTAATATTTAAAAATTAATTTTAAAGTTAAACAGTTAAATTTAATTGATAGTAATATTTGTTCCATTAACAAATTAAATGCTGGCACATGCCAAAATGAGGTGTTTCGACCAATTAAGTGACATCTTATAGTCTTAGAAAGTCAAGGCAAATAATGTGGCGACACGTGGCATACTGTGTCACATCATGTTATAAAATCCAAATTTTATTTGATATTGTCTCTTTAAAAACAAAAATATTAGAGAGATAAATATCCATGCAATTTTATTTGATATTATCTCTTCAAAAAGTAGAAGAGATAATTATTAAATTAGTTTGATTAGAACTCCTACTCTTGAATTCCACACCTATATAAAGGAGTCAAGAGTAGTTTTGTGACACTCCGATTTCTCGACCGTACAAGTACACTCGCCACACATGAGAGTTTTGAGAATTAGGATTTTATTTAATTCCTTTCGTTCTTTAATTGCGCATTATTTGTTCTAAGTGCGTTCTTTTAGTTTCGGATGATTTTAAATTCTTCCTTTCGTGAACTTAATTGCATAATTGTGTATCTAATTTTCTCGAATTTGAATAAGTATCTAATTGTTTGTAAATGTGAGAATTTGTATCTATTTGGACTTAATTGTGGCTATTTGAATTATGTGAACTTAGTTGAACTATGTGAAAAAGGGCTTAATTGTATACTTGTGTAACCTTGGAACTTCATTGCATTCATTTAAATTGTTGGAGGTGTAACACCACTTATTTCTGAGCCGATAGGTAAAATATGTGATTTAATTATTGTATGCATTTTAATTGAGTTTATGTGAAATTATTTGCATTTAATTGCATTTTATTTAATTTAATTATCGGAGAATCAAATCCGGAATCACCTTGAACCGAAACAAATTAAACTGAGAAAACCAAGAACCGAACCCAAGCCCTAAGAACCGAACCAGTTCAGCCCCATATAGTTTGAACCCTTTCATTTCTTCCTCATTCTTCATTTTTCAAATTAGAACAAGAGCAAGAAGCCCCAAGCTCCCTCCACCTTGATCAATCTTCCCAAGACCACAACTTCTTCAATTCTTCACCAAATTTTGATCCCAAGTAAGTTTTGGAAACCCCACGACATTCCCTATCTTCTACTCCGAACATTTCATATTTAAAATTGATGCATGAATGGTTTTGGCATATGTAGTGAATAGTAAGGGCTTATTGCATTTTGATGATTTTGGTGAATTTGAATTGGTTTGGTTGATTTGGGACTACATATACATGCTCTAGGTGATACATTTATTGTAGATATTGCATGAGATTGGTAGTTGAATGCATTTATGGATTGAAGATATTTTTGGAGTTTATGCATTTATGTGGGTTTGATGATTTTGGCTCCAATACTTGGTTTAATTGTTGCCTTTGCTTGTATTTATGTTCTTTGCATGATTCTTGTTATATTTGTTGAGTTTCGAGGTGTTTGAGTTGGGTTTTTGGTGTTTCCCGCAAGTCTGCCCTGTTTTGAACTTTTTTCTGCCGCAGACAGGTTCCCACGGCCGTGGGAATTTACAAGGGAAAAACCCACGGGCGTGGATCCTGCCTAGAGCTACTGCCTCATTTTGGGCTATTTCCCACGGCCGTGGGAAATTACAAAGAAAAAATCCACGGCCGTGGATCCTTGGCAGTGGTCATGGGCAGGGTACCTAATTCGTTTTCTCATTTTTTTTGCTTGTTTTGGTTTTTCCCACCCCTATTATGACTCCCAAGCTTTCTTAACATGTTATATTATGTGTCACCTTGTTTATATTGAATTTTGGTGTGAGTTTGAATCCGTTCGTTCGAAATTGGGTTCAATATGCTTTAATCGGTACTTTTGTGCACTTTATGCGCATGCATTGCATCTCATGCATATCTTTTCATTGTCGTGCGTTGTTTTAGTCCATATAGAGTCTAAGTCTTGGGTTCCTTGTGTTTCTTTTTAGAGAAGGACCCAGTTGACGAGCCCGAGGCATAAGATCTCACGTTCACTACACTTTTGATATTTTACAAGGTGAGGCTAGGACCTTTGTATAGCTAAGCGATCCAAGACCTTTATGTGACGTTTTTTGTCCCGCATGTGAACCTATTATATGTATATGTAACTATGTCTCGGATTTATTATGTTTATGATCTTGTGACACCTATTTACTCAGAAAAGTTAATATAAGGGTATATATGAGCCTTCCCAGTTATTTCCATTCAATTTTTATATCTGTTAGCGAGCTAAGTGATAAAAGATTGGTTGTATGATCGGTTATGTGTTTGTGAGCTCAAGGAGCTATGGGTAAGAAACCCTCAGGATAGTATAGGGCCGTCGAGGTTAAGCCAGTGCATAGTCTCCACCCAAGATATCACGTGCGACCTCGGGAGCTAGGGAAGGCGTGGTATTTTGATGACTCTGGTTATTCGGGGAGGACTTGTAGTAGGTTAGCTACCTCTCGGGGATTTGTTATACGTATGGATGGTTAGGATTGACGGATTCTTCCATCATTGGTGTTGAGGATGTTATGTTTATGCATTCGGTTTTATTTATATTCTGAGAAGTGGGTTGGAAGCTCGTACTCACCGAGCATTTATTTCTGTTCAGTTTGGGATTTATGAATCAGATTAGAGATTGTGAAAATGTATAT
Source organism: Lippia alba (assembly GCA_037834125.1). Lineage (NCBI taxonomy): Eukaryota > Viridiplantae > Streptophyta > Magnoliopsida > Lamiales > Verbenaceae > Lippia > Lippia alba. The sequence continues at coordinate 19,828,211 of JBBMKE010000002.1, read as the reverse complement.
TTTGTTTGGTTTTGGCTTGTAAAACCTGTTTCCGGTTCATGAATCCACCTTTGATATATGCTCTGTTATATATATATATAGTGTGTGGGTGTGCGTTAGCCCCCCTCACTTAGCCAGTTGACTGATTCTCTCCGTTTACTTTTCTTTCAGTTGAAGGTTTTGTCGGGAGCTAGGCAGAGAAGTGTGTCTGCATGTGTACACTTGTCGGTCTAGGTCTTTAGCATACATACATCCCTGCTTATATCTTGTGTTATTTTGAATACTTGGATATTTGTATATGAATTTTTGTAGGCCGTGTCGGCCCTTGTATATGTTATGTTTGGAACCTTGATATGAATGTATATATGGTTTATTTGGTTCTAATTTACAGCTTCCGCGCACTCTGAGTTTTTGTTAGTTAGCTCTGCTTGGCTTAGTGTGTGTGTGGTCACCCGTTCGCTAGGATTTGGATTCGGGTACGGATTATTTCGTGACCGAATTTGGGTCTTGGTGTGGGGGATGTGGTCCCTACTTGTGGGGCGCTACAGGAGGACCTTTGAGCAATTTTCCCTTTCTTTCCCCACATACACATCGGTATATACATACACAATTGCACCAAATTTCTTCATTCTTCTTTTTTTCATCCAAGAACAAAGCAATTCCTTCTACTTCATCCCTTCCTTCTTTGATCAATCATCCAAGATAAGGCAAGAATCAAGATTTCATCCATAATTCCTTAGTAATCCATGTCCAATACTTCTTCCTCTCCATCTCTTTCCATCTTCATCATCAAGATATGGTATATTGGTTGGGGGTTTTTGAATCTTGAGAATTTGATAGGGTTTGTGTAATACTTGATGTTCTTAAGCTAGCATAAATTATATGTGTTGTGACGCCCCGATCTTTCGGTGGCTTAAGTTTGCTCAATGTGTTATTATTTGCGCGTTTTATATTTATTTAATTGTGTAAATATGTGATTTACATGTTATTACTTGAAATAATTGTCAACGTGGTTTATATGAATTAAATGAATA
>JBBMKE010000002.1:19778815-19806914 GCA_037834125.1 Lippia alba | reverse complement strand
AACTAATTTAACCTTTTATATTACGATATAAATCATCTCACATCTCTCTCTATATATTTTTTATACTTATTTATACGAATTCTTCATATAATTTTTATTTCATACCGGGTTATGGTACATATAAAAAAGGGTTTCGGTGCATAAAAATATTGAACAATATAGAGAGATTTAATAAGATGTATATCATAATATAAAAGGTTAAATTAGTTATTTCGTGTCCAATAAATAGAAAAAATTAGTGTTCTATCAATCTCATAAATTTTCAGGGGTCGGCATGATTTTGAAAACATAGGGTTCCCTATGTTAATTTTCATAACACAGGATTTTTTGTGCCTATTTCAACTAACACAGGGGGTATGGTGTAAATATATACACTACAAATAGGCCTCAAGTAACATCATATATGCATATAAGCTCATAGAAGTCAAGAGAAGCACAAGAATTCCAATATTCAAGCAAACCCATCAAGAGCATTCATGGCATATCTTCGCACATTTAACTACCAAGTGAAATAAGTCCATATAACTGAGAATATACCTCAAAGAAACAACATGGAAGCATAAAAACACAACAAGAATCATGGATATACAAGAATTCATGATTTTCCCAAAACCCTCACTTTTCCCCTAATTTCTAATCATGCTAAAACCATGGAGAATACTTGCAAAATTTATAAGATGCACAAGAACACAAGGAATTCAAATATGTAATTACTTTGAAGAGATATGCAAGAGAAATGGAGATTCTTGAGCTTTGAGGGGCAACAATGGAGGTTGGAGATAGGGAGCCTTCTTCTTTCTCTTCTTGCTTGGAAAGTGAAATGTTTTGGTGTGGGAATGGGATGTGGGTCGATTGGATAGCTGATAGGAGGGGAGAGAGAGTGTCATGCAAGTGGGCTAGGGTTGTGGGGTAGGTACTAGGTGTGTTGGTTCAATTGTTGTCGTTTAATGCATAAGGGGCTCATTTCGGTCGTATTTCAGAGGTCTTAATAATTTTAGAAAAATATGAGGCTAGTCCCATTGAGTTTCCCGATTTGAGCTCAAAAGAGGTGACAAAATTCGAATCTGAATTCCCGAGCTCAAGATATGTTAACCAGACCAATTGGTGCGCTAATTGCTCGTTAGCCCCCATCTTGGTCGAATTATTGAAATTAAATGCAAAACCACATCACACGAACCAAAAGAATGAAATGAGAACATATACATAATCATAAGACATGAATTCCCAACAAGTTCAAGTTTTACGAAATTAAGAAATTGAACCAAATACGAACAAGGAGCAATTAATTCACTTAGGAGCATGAAGTTCAAGTAATCACATAAGTTCAAATATTCAAGGAATTCCAAATAATTCACATTATGACATTTAAATAAGCGAAATAAAATACAAAATGCATTTATGAACAATTAATTTGCGCACATTGGTAAACATATACGTCTTACCTGTACAGCCGAAAAGTCAGGGCGTTACACCTAGGTTTTGGAAAGAGAATTCACGGCGGTTCTTTCCAGCACGGCGGCGCAGCCAGACAACCAGCGATGGTTGCTCACGCACCGACCAAAGATGAGGTAGCTGTGGAGCTGTAGCGCTCGACGCATGATGCCACATCCCCAGCACCTAGATCCAGACCCGGTCATGAAATGGAAGTCCATACTCTAATCCGAATCAAGGCGAACGGGGACTCACTCACTCGCTAGGCTAGGCGGGACTAACCCTTAAACCAATCAATGTGAGAATCAGAGTGAAAGGACCATGAATGCAGAAGCAATTAAAGCATAAAAATACACATTGGGTTATATCGGGTCAATTCATAGCTAGTAGAAGAGAAACCCACCTGTACACCTTACCAACAAATACAAAAAAGACAAGAAAACTTGATAGCATCCTATGAACCCGACACTTCTCCACCCTGGAGAAACTGTACAAAAGACAACACGATGCATTCGTGAGACTCAAGACTCTTAATGAACCAAATATGATGCACGACTATGTATTAATGTGGTGTGGCATGCATAAGAAATGATAACATGTCATGGAAGTGTTCAAGTGCACAACTAATGTCACTTAGACACATAAACGTTTCAATCATTCAATACACGAATAAATCGTGTTCCTTCATTGTCATTCATTTATTCATTCAATATTCAATGCATAGCATATTATAATACATGTAAAAAATGCATGAGAATCATTTAGAGACAAAATAAATCCATTAAACACATAAGGAATGCAAGGTTTGCAAGGAAAGTTCATATCATAACATTTAAACGTTCACGTTGTCAATTCACGTTTCCACATTAAATTCATAATATAAAATTCACAAATAAATCAAAATATATCATACATTAACAATTAATCATGCATACAATTCAATCAATTCATTCACGGAGTCCGGGAAGGTGAAAGGAAAACAAGCGAAGAGGTTTTGGTGAGTTTTGGCAAAAGTGAACAATTTTTGGAAACATGCAAGCTGTAGGAAAATGGGTACATCTTGAGTTTGAGAAGTTGAAAATGAGTTTTGTTTGTTGGATATGAAATTAGATCCATAGGGATTTCTATGGATATATGGCTCATAGCGTGATTCAAATCGAGATGAAAATGGCATAGGCGCGAACTTGGATGAAAGCAGATTTTCGAGGGAATGGCGACACCCAAAAGAATTGATTATTTCTCACAATCTAGAAAGTATATTGAGTTGATTCCAATTTAATAATGAATTAGACTTCAAAAGGTTTCTACAGTTCAAATTTCAGCCAAAATCGAGCACGTTTAGGGGGGTAGCGGCTGCGACAAAAATTGAACTAAAAACCAGTCGCGGCCGCGATTGAAAATTGGCTGAGTTTCGACTTGGGGGTCGCGGCCGAGATAAAAAATGGTCACAAAACGGTCATGGGCGCGACCTCCTGTGTGTGAACAGTAATTGTGATGGGAAAAATAGGGTAGGGGCGGAAAAATAGCTCGGGAACGCCGAGGGGACTCCGGGAACACCGAAAAATCACATAATAACAACAACAAACAATGACCTACTCAACATTTAATCAATTTATCCACCAATTACACAAACCCACATAATTATACAATATATACATACACTCCAATATAATTCAAGAAATGAAGAGAGGCTTACCGGAATTGTTATGAGGACTTCATAGGTGAGCTCGTAGTGGTCTTGGGTCGTCGAATTCTTGCCGGAGCTTGGTGCTTGGACTTTTCCCTTTTTCTTGGAATTTCCTCTTGAGCTTGGAATGGGGAAGAAATGAAGAAGAAGGAGGGAAAAGAGATGAAATGGTGGAGCTTGGTGGTGGTGGCGGCACGCCGGAGGTGGCGCCAGAAGTGGGTGTACGGTGGTGGTGGTGATGGATCGGTGGTGTTGGTGGTGGAGTTAGAGAGAAGGAGGAGAGAAATGAAGAAGAGGAAGAAAAGAGAATGAGGGGAAATGGGTGTGTGTGTATATGTATATATGATATATTGTATATAATTGTATATGTATAAGGTGTATTGTATAAAGTTGATAGTATATGTATATGTATAATACTTGAATTCACTTGTGTATGTATATGCATAAGATATAGGAATATATATGTATTATATATAATGTATGGAATGAAATAAAATGTGTATAATGTAATGTACGAGATTTTATGAAATATGCGTGTTGTGATATTTTGTGTGATTTTGGCTCGAATTAAAAATATGATTGAGGTAGAACTAAGTTCCCGAATTAAATAAAAAGGATAGAAGACAGGTTCAGGAATTTACAAGAAATAAAGGTTCGAGGCTCGGGAAGGAATAATGTGTACGTGTGATTAATTAACACGAACAAACATTAGTTACGTACACACATACAAATAAATCACGTAAAGAATTAATTAAACATATAATTCACATAATTCACATAACTCTCGGTCTGGCCACACTCGTGACGTCATACCTGGTCACTCTTGAAAACACGGGGCGTCACATTGTCCATTTTATATACGTGTCGGGTCTAGGTGCGGGGGATGTGACGTCATGCGCTCGGGCGTTACAACTTCCATTTCATATGCGGGTCGTGGTCTTGGTGCGGGGGATGTGGTGTCACGCGCCAGGCGCTACACATCCCTAGCGTAAACCTTTCGGTCATTGCTTGTAGGGATGCAAATAAAACGAGCAGCTCGTGAGCTTGACAAGTTGAGCTTGAGACTCGACTTAAAATTGTGTTGGGGCGATCTCGATCCGAGCTATGATGAACCCAAGCCCTTGTGCCTAGGTTCGTGGCTCGCGAATCGACTTACGAGCTAGGTATATATATTTTATAAATTATATATATGTATATTATATTTGAAATTGTATATAAATATATATTTTTTATATTTTGTATATATATATTTATAAATGTGTATAATATTTATTTTATTTATAGTATATGATAAAATAAACCAATATAGGATGTATTACAATAGGTTCATAATATATTATATTTCATAAAAAACGGTTATATTATATTATATATTATTAAATTAAATAAAAGATACTAATATTCATATTGTATAATGTATACCATTATATATTATAATTATGATATTATTTCAACTTTTGTCAAAACAAAAAGTATACTAATAAAATTTTATAAATATAAAAACTAATTTCTAATTAAAAAATAATACGAAAATATCTAAACCAAACACCGTAATCTAATTTCACTCCAGAAGTTAAACATTTCACTCCACAGTACAGACACCGCAGGCCCTATCACATTTCTTCTTCGTCTCTCCCGTTTTCGTCTCACCGACGCCGCCACCGCTGCACGCAACAGTCGTCGCTACCGCGACTCAAACTTTTGTTCTCCTATCCCTATTGCCTTTTCCCATCTCCACGGAACGCCAGCCACCGTGAAGCTTCCCATTATAATCGTCGCCAAGCACCACCAAACATCGCCGGCGCCGCCAGTCAAGCAACCACTGACACACGCCACGCAGCCACCCCCAGGCGCCTACCACAACCTCCGAAGCCCAGCGCCACCGTCCCGCGACTCCAGCTCCACCACCCACCCTCCTTACCTGTGAGTTGCTCTTGTTTGAAGCATCCTCTGTGATTACTTTCTGATTTTTGTTAGATTTCGTATTCTTCTAATGGTAGGTAAAGGTTAGATAATTGAGGTTTGATTTGGTATTCTGCTAATTTTTCATATATTCTAAAATTATTGCTTAAAAATGGAAAATATATTTGAATAATTTTATTAAGCTAAGCTAATTACATCCTTAAAAATAGCTATTAATGTTATAGGTTCTATTGTTATATGATGAAAATTAAATTTAAGGCCGTCTTAGATTTTTTGCTTCCTGTTGTCATGTGCTCATGTGACATTTTATTTACTTATAATAAAAGAAAATAAACTAAATAATATGACATTTGCTAAATGTATAGGTTTAGAACTTTGGGAAATATGTAGCAGTTTTTCTTATATTTCTTATCAATTAATAATACGTCCTACATTATAATTCATTGGCCTTACGTCAATTTTGCGTTTTTATTGATTATTCGGATGTGGATTGGTTTTTCATTTTTTGATTTTAGTTTATCAAGAATGTCAACATGCGGTTCAAGACCTGCAAAATTTTTGTTGTTGTGGTAATGTATATTTGAATGGTTTATTGATTAGTAAGTTTAGTTCTTCAGTAATTCAGTTCCATATTTCCCAAAAAGAAAAAACCGGATAGCTAGGCTGGTGAGCCCAATTCAAGTCATTTTTTGTGGCATATTAATAATCTGAACCGAATGCCCGCCCCTCTTATATAGGAATCAAGTAAGTAAGTTAGAAATATACTTCCTTTTTCAGTTTTTCTTTTTAGATAATCGAAGCCATAATCCCTTGGAGTAGATCCAGAAGTATAAACTATCTCTTAGAAGTTTTGAGACGATATCTGTGTTGAAGAATGGAGGTGGTTTCCTCTCCTCTCAGCTCCTACTACGCCGTGCCACCGGTTCGACCCTCTGCAACAGCTTCCAGAAACTTCTTTCAGTCTCTTCCTAATTTCAGGGGTACAAATCCAATCATTTGTTCACTTCTCTTGGCTTTTAAATCCATGAGTATGTGTGTTCTCCTGCAGTTGTCATTGCGGCATGTTTCTTTTTGTTTGGTGTGTGTCTGAAGTGACATGATTTTGTTGTGAACCCTTGCTAATGAAAACTCGTTATCTTGTAATGCAAGTAATTAGTGGTATAGGTGACTTTTTCTTCTTTACTTTTCGAGAACTCTTTCTATGTGCTATTCATTTTTCATATAGCAAGGTTACTGTTATACTTTTTTGGGTAGTTGCTGTTATTCTTTGTTTCCGTAAGGTTATTTATTTTGTACCATGACATCATATTAATTTGGAATGGGTGGAATAATCTATTTAACATTTGTTTAATATTTATAGCACTTATCGATGCAGGGTTTCAGTTGCCATGTAAGAAAATAAGATTACGTAGTTCTTTTGTTGCTGCTGGTGTTGGCTATTCAACTGCTTCAACGAAAGAATCAACTCAAGAACCTATGTCATTAGGCGTGGAACCCAAACCAGAACCTAAGGGTGAATCTGTTAATAAAGATGATGAAGATCCTGCACAAAATGATGATCATAAAATGGTTCGCATTTGCGACAAATTAATTGGGGTCTTTCTGATTGACAAGCCCACACCAACTGATTGGAGAAATTTATTAACTTTTAGCAAGACTTGGGACACTATTGGTCCTAACTTCTATAGGCGGTGTCAGGAACTAGCTGATAGTGAGACTGATCCTGGGATGAAGCACCAGCTACTTCGACTTACAAGGAAACTGAAAGAGGTCCCTACCCCCACCTCCTTCTCTTTGTCCTTCAGTATTTACCTTGATGAAATTTTTTGCCTTTATCTAACTTGATTTCTTAATCAATTTATCAAAAACATAATACTTTAAATTCTCAATCCAAAGCAGTTATGAAAGATCAACTGATTTTGTTTTCTTTTTGCTTTAATGGATACAATTTTTCAAGCCAATTTATTAGAACTAGTGGAAATGTTTGGACGATCCATGTATCTTTTTGCAAATTAAGGTTTTGGTTGTCTCTAGTCTAGTTGGTTGGCTTTGTTCACTTGTATTATTCTTATATGGAAAACCTTGATGTATAAGTTGTATTGTTATCTAAAGTTCATGTGAGGAATTAACTTGGCATTTCCCTGTAGATTGATCTAGATATTCAAAGGCACAATGAGCTCCTTAATGCAATCAGAAATTCAACGCCTACTGAGATTGGTGAAATTGTCACCAGACGTCGCAAAGACTTCACAAAAGAATTTTTTGATCATATTTATACTGTGGCTGCATCATACTATGATAATCCAACAGAACAAGAAGGTGAGTTTTTCTCCTTTTCAATTGCTAAATTCATTAGTAGACGTGTTGTTTCCTTGGTATTGTAAGTGATTATTTTCGAATAATGATAGTCATATTTGAATCAGGACTAAAAGGAACCCATGCTTAGCAGATTTTGCTATTTTACTTATCTATATATTTCTCTATCTATCAATTATTTGATTATCTGGATCAGTGTGATGCATGATCAGCTAACTGGACTTGCCTATGATAACATCTCATTTTATGTGCTATACAAGTTATTTAGAAGTTATAGGATTGGTTTTAGTTTCTGACCTCAAAAATAAGAGTTCTATTTATTGATTCCTCGACTAATTTGATACTTTATGATCCAAGTATCTTCCACTTGCTTGTTTCTGCACTTCTATTTCTCTATAATTCTCGAGCATATTGTGTTTCTACATCAAAATTGAAAATGTTAGTGATTGTTCTCCCTCATAAGCATATCTGCAGGACTAATAAATTGATTTGAATCTATTTATCGCCTAAGCAAAGTACTTAGGTACCTGAATAATTGATTGATTTGAATAAATAAGAAATTTCCTTTATTCTTAAAACACTTCTGTAGAGCTGATATCCAGTAAGAACAAATACGAAGAAATGTTCAACATAAAATCTTGAGTAATTAATGCAGGTAAAGTTGTTCTAACTAAAAAATGCCCTCTGAATAATAAAACTATTTTTGAATGACTCTCCTGAGGTAAAGGATAAACAAAAGTAAACTGCATGTAATTTCCCTTGAGTTCTTGCATAAATACTATACTCATAGATGTAGTCGCAGTTTGATTGTTTGCAAGTTTTTGTTAGAAATACTAAAATCTATTTATTTGAAACAGTGTCATACAGAGTCAACCAAACAGAACGTAATCTTTCTGGGTTGAAGCCTAAAATTGGTTCTCAGTGTTAAAAGGAGGAGTGGGTGTTGTTTGGCTTATTGCTTACAGTTTTAGTAACCGTAATAGCTATACTATTAGAGAATAGAGATATTAGATAATTAATTTTTCTATATTGACACTTCTCTTGTTTTGGATGATTAGACGTGAAAAAAGTTGGGGAGGGATGCTTAGCTGCTGTACAAGCATATGATACTGCAACCGAAAGTATGAAAGCGCTAAACGCTGCTGAGTTGAAATTTCAAGATATAATGAACTCTCCTTCTGTAGATGCTGCACGCAGGAAAATTGATAATTTAGCAGAGAAAAATCAACTTGACCCATCTCTTGTTCTCTTGGCTACTAAAGCTTGGTCTGCTGCCAAAGAGACAAACATGGTGAGAGATGAGGTGAGTTAATTTCTTTTTACATCATCTGCTTACGTTATTTTTTAATTTTCAATAGTAATTAATTACGGTGGCATACCTTGAGGGTTTTCCCGAGGTTTGAGATGTTACAAAAACTTTCCCCAACACATCCTGAGATTTGGCATAACACATGCTATTATAATCATGAATTTAAAAATCAAATATTGGTCAGTAAGTTTCAAGCATGAAATAGGGTATTTATAAAAAAAATTAGATGGGTCATGAAAATTTATTGATCCAGATGTCATGTAAATTCTTTGACGGGGACATTTTTGTAAATTCTCAAACCTCAGATGAAGCTTTTGTAATTTGCCCAAGTTTAAGCTGAAGTTTGAATAATTATGTCAAACCTCAGGGTACATCAATATAGATATCCATTTCCGATAAAAGATTATGTAGAAAGACTGTTTGGATATATGGGAGACTCAGATTGTGTTCAAATCACCTTGTCTTTTTTCTTCCTTTCCTGCAGGCAAAAGATGTAATGTATCATTTATATAAACAAGGAGTAGGTAATATGCAGAGGAATATTCCAACAGAAGTTAGGATATTGAAGTATCTTCTTACAATTGAAGATCCTCAAGAGCTCATGAGTGCTTTAACAGATGCTTTTACTCCGGGAGAACAACTTCAGGGAGAAGAAATAGACTATCTATACACGTAAGTACTTTGTCTAATCATTGTGCTCAGTTTTTTCATTCATGGACGTGCTAAAAGCTCAATTGAGGCAATAATTAAGAATTAATTATGACAAAATTTCTCTTGTAACTATGCACAATAGCACAAATCTCCCCTCTGTTTTAGAATTACAGACACCTCTAGTTGTAAGTTGTAACTTATCTCCCCTCCTTTTCATTCATGGACGTGCTTTCTTTGTGGGTCCTGGTATATAAGCAATTTTTCAGTTTTAATCAAATTTTGTTGGTCAGGAGATTAAATTTGTAATTCTTAAACCAAGAAGCGAGTTTTGTGTATCTACACATAGTTATAGGGGACAATGATATAATTGACCAGTTAGTAGTTTAATCGTCTTATGGCTATTACGTGAAAGTGTTCTGATTGTGAAAAATCTATGATAATCACCTTTTTCTCTGTCATACTTGTTTCTTTATTATGACAAAATGTTGATGGTTCTTGTAGGACGCCATTGAAGCTGCATGCCTTGATTAGTTCTGTGGTGGATGCATACAATAATATCAGTAAAAAGGGTTCTGTCATAAGTGAAGCAAGGGATTTATTGGATGCAAGAGTTATGCACAAACTAGAACTGTTAAAGAAGTTAGTCCAAGATAACTACATGTGAGCTTCGTAGTCTTTTGGGTATTGTGTTAATTGTTGGCTCTTGTATATTTTCGGTGCACATCTCTAATTAGGCAGAGAACAGAGTACTTGTAATATACTAATGTACCATTGTACCATAAATAAAGAATCCCGATATATGTGAGTTTAATATTTATGCTAAGCAGTTTGTAATACACTACTGTACCGTAAGTGATCTCTGATTTAAGAACAACTTTAGAATCATATATGTGATTCAAACTCTCGAACTTATGAAGGGCAAATGTTGTTTAATATTGATGGGCACTAAAATTTTAACGTTCTATTTTTTTCATTCTAACCTTCCATTGATTGAGTAAATTTTCTCTCCGGGGGTTTGCAGTTATAAAATAAATAAATAAATAAATAAATAAAGATAATAATTCTTTACACTTGAATCTTTTTGATTAAAGTTTAGTGAGTATTTCCATATTTAAGGGTATTTTGGTTATTTTATTATTTTTATTAAAAAAGTGGCCTCTAAATTTTAATTTTATATCATTTCGAATTGAAATTAACTCGCCTTCATAGTTCTAAAAGTGATGCTTAGGTATCGAAAATTAATAATTTGGCGAATTAATTGAAACGTTCATGATCATTTTTAAATGCAAGTAGTAAAATAACCAAAATATAATTGGACAGTTTATTTTCACGTTTCTTATCCAATTGGGTTTGGTTGCACAATATTTTTTGGATTTAATCATGGATTTTGTTTATGGGTTGATTTTATTATATTTTCATAAATTAAATATATAAAAGTTTAACAATTATTAACTTGAGAATATAGTCTTGTAATTGTGATAATTCTAATTTAAATATATTCATAAATTTTTAATTTAATAGAATTCAATATCTATTAAACTAAAACAATACAATTTCTATTTCTTTCCATAGTTTGCAAGATACTTAAAGATAATATGGTGAAAATTATTAAAATATTTTATTTTTTTAAAAATATTAGAGATAATTTTAATTAAACTCAATGTAAATGAAAATTAATTTAAAGGTATTCTAGTCTATTTATAAATTTTTCCACCAAAAAAAAAGTTTATTTATAAATATTTTAATTAGAAATTATAGCAAAAAATGACCAAGAAATAAATTTAACTTGAATTATAAAAATACGAGGCCTGTGTTAAATTTACCATGAAAGCATGCAGATTAACATGAAATTTCCCATTGTTTTGGGATTAGTCATAAGTGAAACAAATTGTATAAAGGGAAATTACTAAATAGACCAGAATGGGTTTGTGCAAAAAGTGAGATATAAATAAATAACACCACCATATGATGCGTATAAACTAAGTAGAAAAAAAAAAAATATATATATATATATATATATATAAAAAGTATAAGGTCAGGGTTCTGTAAATTCCGAAATTCATAACTTTATAGTTCATATCATATTCTACATCAATCAATTAACCCTAATTCCTCTCCTTGTTAAAGGAATTTAAACCTTAAACTTGTTGAAAGACAATTCCCCCAAATGTAAACTTAAGTTTCAAATTCTCTATGGTTCAGCAATTTTCGAGTTGATTTATCTGAGCTCAGACGACGACGACGACAGCGATGAGGAAAACGAGCTGCTGCGCGGTATGCGAGAACTCTAACCTCGCTTGTATCTGCCCTGTTTGCGTTAATTACAGGTATATTTTAGTATACTTGTCCATCAATTGCAGTTTAGGTTATTGTTTAGTGGAATTGTCTTGTTTTCTCTGATGTGATTTCTAGAAATAGAGTTTTTGATATGCTGGTTTAATTGTATTCAGATTGAATGAGTACAATTCTAACTTGAGGTTATTGAGAAGTAAGAGGGATGCTCTTTACTCGAAATTGACCCAGGTTCTGGTAACTAAGGTACGTATAATATGGACTCTTGTTATCTTAGTTTGAATTATACTAATGGACAAAAGATAAGATGATATTTTCATATCTAGTACTTGTAAGAAGAGGGCACTGAACAATTTCATGGATATGCATAGCTTGCAACTGTTTTGGGACTTTGCGAAATTGCACCTTGTCTTCTTTTAGTAGTTTTTATGGCATGATTCCTAAAATTTTAGCATTTGCTTTTGCATATAAATCCACCAAAACTGTCTAATTTAATGTGCGGTGGCTAATTTCCTAGATTATATGCAAAATATATCTTTCCTTGCTAAGTATAGGTGTGTTCTTGTGCATTTAAGTAGTCTTAGCATATCCGATGACGGGCTTACAATACGGTTCATACTAATGTAGCAATAGGTTTAGATAGTGAGGTGAAAAGGATGGTGAATCGTCTGTTAGTTATTCTTGTTGAAAATTGTATGTATGTTCAATAATCGTAGTGACCACATTATTTAATGAGACCATAAGTCTAGGCCGCTATAGGTTGTCTATGTGAAACCTGTGAAAAAGTAATGGTCACGAAAAAATGATGTTGATTTATATTCATATTTGCTAAAACATATTTCATAAGCACACTTTACATCTTTTAATCTTGGATGTTAATTTTTTTGTCGTGAATTGCTTTCTCCAGACACATTCTCATTTCTTCTTGATGCTGCATGCTAGCCTTAAACTTTTGCTAATTTGAAATCCTTTTAGGGTAAGGCTGATGATCAACACAGTTGGAGGGTGCTTCAAAATGAGAAATTGGCCAGGTTGAGAGATAAGCTCCGATCACGCAAAGAACAAGTTTCACAGGGTTGAGTGCTTCTTCATTTTGGTTATTTTCAATTTGCTTGCAATAATACACATTCTCTTGGTTACTCTTGAATAATTGCTTATTTACAGGAAAGGCTAAGATTGACAGAATGTCTGTTGATCTAAAACTAAAATATGAGCTGCTTGAATCGGCAATGAGCATGGTATTGCAGATCTCATTTTGTTAACCTCTGATAGCTGGTTTTATCCCTAGTCTTTCTTTTCCTTGAATCGTAACTTGGGGTTGTGTTATTTATTAACAGGTTTCTGTTTGATATGTAATTACAGTTGGAAAAGAATCGCATGGAACAAATTGAGAAATATTATCCCAATCTTATTTGCACACAGAGTTTGGGGCATGTGAGAATCTTTTCTGAATTAGCTATTTTTCTGTTTGATGGCTCAATGTTTCTTGAGCATGGTTAGGAGTTTTTTGTAATAGTTCCTTTTGAAGTTCCAATTACCTGCTGGTTCTCAAGCAATGTTAATGCTCTGCAAACCTGATTTTCAGATGGCAATTACCTCTGAACGCCTTCATAAACAATCTGTCCTCATAAAGCAGATATGCAAGTTGTTCCCCCAGCGCCGGGTACTTTTTAAATTACTCTTCATTTGTTATCTGTTATAATGCTGTTTATATCTTAGCTGTTATTTCATACAGTGTAGACATTTAGATATAGTGATTCTGGCTTTAGATCTAAATTTCTAATTTCTTAAATCCCTTTAACTATATCCGACTATAGTTTTGCTTATGAACAGCGCCTACGATCTGTAAAAAATGTGTTTCGCTGACTTGTATTGTGTTTGAGGTCTGTTGATTTGTTTGATCTGTATTGGTCTTGATTTCACACAAGTTGACCTTTACTTTCTCAAGTCCTGCTAATAAATTTTCCTTGAAGATAATTCATAGGGTTTAATTTTCGATTTTTTTGGGATGAGATATTTGTTTCTTCTATATTGTTGTTGTTGATGATGCATTCTCTAATCAAGGAGCTGTACTCTCAGTTTCTTGCTGAAGGTAGATGCTTGAATGATCTTTCACTGTTATGGTCTTATCAGGTGACTGTAGATGAGGAGAGAAAAGATGGGTATAGTGGCCAATTTGATACCATTTGCAATGCTCGTTTACCAAGAGGCTTAGATCCCCATTCAGTTCCATCTGATGAGCTTGCGGCATCCTTGGGGTAAATTCCTTCCACGTGATTGACTTGTCTTTGTGAATAGAACTTATTATAGGATATATGCTATTCTATATCCTCCTTTCCACATGTGATTGACTTGTCTTCGTGAATAGAACTTATTATAGGATATATGCTATTCTATATCCTCCTTTAGTAGCTCTAATATATTGATTTCTTTTCATCTTTTGGCTGTAATGATAAATAATAATTTCCATCTATCTTGATTTCATTGCATTATCCATGCTTTATCTGATTCTTAGGTTCATGTATCCGGTGCTTTCTTCTTTTCAGTTTATATGGCCTTTGCTTGGTGAAATTTGGATTTCCTAACTAGTTCCCAAGTTCGAATCTCGGTCCATAAATTGTTTGCTCTGCAAAATATGAAATAGTTAGTTTGGCTGACTCTGACTCAAATAGCTAATGAAATGGTCAAGTATCAAGATAAAATGGTGATCTATATGCAATTGATGGCATGTTAAAACGTTTTATTTGATGGGATGGAGACATGACTGGAACTCTTGGGCTTTATTCATATGACTTGTTAATGTGAAAATTCAAATAAAAGATGAATGCAGTTTTCTTTTTTTGTTCCAGAAGTAATATTGGTTATCGCTCTCGTATGCACATTTATTTAGCCATCTACCTTGAAGTCGTATTTAAAAACATGCTATGCAAAATCTGAACTCTTGATTGTATATTCATATTCTATGTGGAACCTAATGCTTAAGCTAATAAACATAAATAAGTCACTTTCCAACAGGAAGTCATCACAAGTTGTTTGTTTGCTATTTCTTGATTTATCATGTTTTACTGACCCATTCACCCTCAATGGTTGAAAGCAGATATATGGTGCAACTTCTAAATCTTGTCATTCATACCGTCTGTGCTCCTGCGCTTCATAACTCTGGATTTGCGGTATGTTCAGAAGTAATTTCTTGTGTTCTTATCAGTGGATTTCTTTTACCGGGCTGTGCGTTACCTGTCTAGAGAGTCTTCGGCCTAGTTTATTCTTATGGGACGGCAAACTCGTGGAGTTTAAAAGATGTTTTTTGAGCTTATAAGGTCCTTATTCCTATTTTGGAAATTAGATGTTAAAATGTCCCAGTAAAGTAAAATCCAAACAGTTTTGATGTCCAGGGGCCTTATAGGCTGTAGTTATGGTTGACAAGATTGCTAGCTTGTTAGTAGTTTTTGGTGTATAATGATGAAAAAGTAAGTAAAAATGAATATCATGTAACTTCTAATTATATGTGAGGGTAGAAACATGATATTGTAGAAAAGATTAATGATGTTTATGGCCTTTTAAATGTTTACAATTAGAAAACTTGTCAGATGGTTCATTTTAAGTTGGTGGGAGCTTACTTTTTTGGTTGTAGGAAATTATTGCCTCCAAACATCATGATTTTGAAGCTTTATAGGCTCTTTGGCGTAAGAGTTTAGGCTTTAAAGTTCTCGGAACATCTTTTAAGATTTTTATGAAGCATATTGCTTATGTAAAAGCCTCATTTAGTTATTTGAAGCACTCTGACCTAAAAATCTTTCAAGTTCTATTAAGCATTCGAGATTTGTTTTTGGAAGGTTCTGCAAAATGATGAGGTCTGAGATTCTCATATCTTCATGTGTATCAGGGTTCGTGTTCTAGAATATGGCAGCGGGACTCATATTGGAATGCCCGTCCATCATCCAGAAGGTATTCCTTTTAATTTAGGAACTTCACGTTGATATGACATACATCTTCTAGTAACTTAATTTGTACTATTCAGCAGCGAATATCCACTCTTTATTCCCCGTCAGAACTTTTGCTCCACTGGTGGTGAAACTTCATGGTCTGAGAAAAGCTCAAGTAATTTTGGTGTTGCCTCAGTGGAATCTGAGAGGAAACCTCGGTTAGATTCCTCTGGTGGAAGTTTCAATTATTCTTCTGCTTCTCCACATTCAATGGAGATACACAAGGATTTGCAGAAAGGCATCTCCCTTCTAAAGAAAAGTGTGGCATGCATAACTGCATACTGCTATAACTCATTATCATTGGACGTTCCTCCAGAAGCCTCTACTTTTGAGGCATTTGCAAGGTTGCTGGCCACACTTTCTTCTTCCAAAGAAGTTCGAGCTGTTTTATCGTTGAGAATGGTGTCATCAAGGTTTAACCATCATACTTTCCTCTTGGATTTTGATATATTACATACATATTTGAAGTAAACTTCGAGTGATTTGTTATTCTGGAAGTTAACTTATCAATATACATAACCAAAAACATTGAATTTCTACAAATTGATCCGGAAAGAATCATGAACTTGGTGACTTCACTTGTCTGATAACTGCATAATTCATAGAGATGGGTCAAATTGTAGGCTGCAGTGCCTCTGTAAATGTTCCTGTTTTCACAATTGAGCTTAGTTGGATTTTGTTTAAGTTCATTTGCTTATGAACTTTATTTTGCAGGTCATCCAAGCCTTGCCAACAGCTGAACAAGTCTGTATGGAATGTGGAGTCAGCCATTTCATCAAGCACTTTGATGGAGAGTGGACATACAATGCCTCTAGTGGTATGAGTCATCACTTTTGTGTCTTGGAGTTTTTTCTACTTATCCTAAAGAGTATGATTACTATTGAAGCATTATAATATCTATCAAAAATTTTATTATGCAGCATATAAGATTTTGTGGGTCTCTAGTATTATTTACTTCACATTCTTTTGATGAATGTCTATATGCTTAACCTCTCTTTTCATCATGTTATGCTACTTGTGGTCGCTGTCTACCCTCGTTTTTCTTCCATTTTGCTTGTGTTTACTGACTTTTGAGTCTATTCTTTGGTGGTTCTGTTTCATTCTAGTTCTGTCAAAAACTTCAATTTTATTTCTGAGTTCCTTATTTAACAGTAAATTAAATAAATCTGAAATGACGAAAATTGCCCCTGAAAAACCAACCATAAAATGGCCACTTCTATTACAATTTCTGACAGTGATATTTAGTGATACTTGATATTCGACCAAAGAATGTCCCCCTGGATTTGAGATGTGTTAAGACATATATGAGGCGTTTACTTTGTTGGTTGGGATGAGATTTGATGGGATTCGGTGTGATGCCAATCCCATTGGATTTGTCAGAAGAAATTTTATTTTATCCAGTCTCTTTTAACTTTGGTATCCTTCTTATGGCCATGGATATTCCATTAATAAACAGATAGGCATTTTGTACAAGTCTGATTGTAGATAGATTTTCTGAGATGCTGAAAAGACCTCTCGGTTTTTGGTAGAGTTGAGAGACTTTTCTATCCTTGAAGTAATTACATAAAAACCATTCAACAGACCTTACAGTCACTTACAGATGGTTTCTTCTTTCCAGAGAAATACGTTCGACAATTATCTTCCGAACTCTGCTGCCAGTTATCTCTATGCAAATGAATTTTCCGATTCAGGAAATAAAGAAAACTTAATTGATGGATGGGATTTGGTTGAGCATCCTACTCTTCCTCCCCCTCCATCACAAACTGAAGATGTGGAGCATTGGACTCGTGCAATGTTTATTGACGCAAATAAGAAATGATATGAATTTCCATGTGCTAATGGCGTAAGTATCACTTACCTAATATACACATTTTTGTCAATTGTCGTGCGTAATACAATTCCTGTTGTTTTTCATTCTTTCCGTGCTTGTGTTAAAGAAAAAACATGTTTATCTTAGCATCTTTTATATTTCCAAAAGATCTTTGTACCTATACAAGGTTTATGAGTTGGTGAATGAGGTTTTTGAATAGTGGGTTCCTTGAACTGAAGGATCAACCTTTGAAGTATACTGTTGATATAATATTAAGGAAATGTATTTATTATCATGATTGTAGATGTACCATAACAGTACAAAATAGAGGCTCTTTTAGTTAACCGCATTATCCGCGCTGCTTTTATTTGAGCAAGTTGATCTACATTTCTTATTCTGAGTGTCTTCCATCAAGGTCATTCATCTTTGTTTCATCCTCCTTTTAGCTTGAAGTTTTCCAAGTTATAAATCGACATTTCTCTGTTATTTAAGTTTGAATGTGACCCTCTGATTGTATTTTATTATACTTGTTGAAGAAAAGGTTAAACTATAAATAACGGTTTGCCATCTTTGTTTCTGTTTGTAGCTACATCAAAGTGACACAGGCAAGGTCACAGATAGGAAGAGCTTGAAAAGTTTCAGTGCTGATATAACAATTATTGCATGTAAATACACAAGCTTTTAGCATAACAGCCAAGTTGCGGTAAATTTTAATATAATCTGTATATTACTGATATGATTATATCTGTACAGAATCATTTCATTTGTAGGCTGAAATATAAGGGCAAGTATTCGTATATATTTTGGTTCTGAATGAAAAAAAGGAGAAATTGCACTTTTAGTCCCATAGGATAAAACTCGTTTTTTTTGTGGTCCCATACATTTTAATTTTGACACTTTTAGTCCCAAAACTGAAAATTTTCACATTTAGTACAAGATGGACTTAAAAAATCTGGTAGTGTCATTTTTGGTGGGAAAGTCACACGTAAGACAAGCCATTTGGAGGGTAATTTCATCTTATTTACCATGTACAAAGAATAAGATAATTGCAGCAACAGGCATACCATTTCCGGCCTCTTTCTTTCCAAATTTCTCGCATATGTCATTTATATTCTCTTTCTCTGCAAAATTCTCTTAGAAAAATAATTAGCCTGCGCAAATAATAGTCCATCACCATGAAAGCAATTAATAATTTGGTAGAATTCATTTCATCCTATCTAGGAGCAACTGCGCTCATGCAATTAAAATTGTTCGTATACAGAAGCCACTGTCTGTCATACCATAATCATTCTTCATTAACAAAGGCGACCATTGTTTTTTGGGAAAATCATTACTGCCCTAAGATGTAGCGAAAATATGGATTTTTAAGGTCTGAAAATTTCTCTCTAATACATTATCTCATTCGTTAAATTTAATAAAATTTGTGATTTTATTATTTTATCTTTCATATCCAAAACTTAGGGGCGTTTGATGGTATTTGAGTTTTGTATTTAATATATATATTGTTTAGCACTTAATGATATTTTGGCGTTTTGATAATGAACTAATTTCGTTCCTTAAGTTTATGGATATCGAATATTTTTTAGAAAGAAATTGGGCACATATGTTTTTATTGAAATGTAATTTATATTTAAAGTACATGCATTAAAAATCACCAACGTTTCAATATATTTTAAATAATTTTGATTGATATTTATGTGTTTGATGTATATGGTATGATTTTCTATTTTATTGAAAATCTTCATTATTTTAAAGGAACAAAGCTCAAATGATCTTATGAAAAACATGCATAAAACTAAGATATAAACATAAAGTGTAATCTATAATTTTTTTTATTATACTTTATTTGAATAAATATGCATGAAATATTTATTCCGATTTCTTTTTATAAATAAAATGTAAATATTAATTAAATTACAATTTCTCAAATTGAAAATGTAACGTCCGGCGCGTGACGCCACATCACCCCGCACCATGACCCGAATCCGGTCGTGAAATAAAAGTCCAAGCCCGAATCCGAAGTCAAGGCAAACGGGGACACAACACACACTCGCTAGGCTAGGCGGGACTAACTCTTAAACTATATAATCACGTGCGTCAGAGTTCAATAAAACTAAACCTGCGGAAGCATAAATGCATAACATGAATAAATTGAGCCACAGGCTCTACAAATATTCCATACACTTAGCACGGCCTTCACAACCTCAAATACAGTATTTAAAATGCGCCGGGAATAAACACATAAATCAAACATGAGTGTGTGTACACAAGTGTAACAAGACTCAGGACAGACACTACCAAAAGATACGACTCCCGCCTAGCACTCTAAAAGAGAACCTGCACAACACAACTGAAACAAATCCGGGTTCAGTCTATAGGAGACTGGTGGGTATAAAATCGGGGCTTACAATATAATATAGAAAGCGGTAAATAGACAATCACATGCATAATATAATCCCAAGTGAGGTTTTATAACAATTTTCCAAGTGGGCAAAGACAATCAACGAAAGGGATTATATCTTTCATTCTTTCATTAGGTTCCTATAAGCTCGGCGAGGGGGCGTGCATAGTTCTCCTTCCGCCACCTCGTGTACTATCATAATCATTCATTACATTACATCCATTCTTGTCATTCTTTCATACATGCATTCTTTCATTATGTGCACAAACATACTATTTCTATACGTTTGGGCAATTCGATTCACCGGCATTCCCGCACGTTTCTCCTTCTCCAGGTGATGGTCGGGTGATCGGCCCGAGCCATCTAGTCGGTCGAGGGGACGGTAAGCACTCAAACCCTCAAGCTCCCATTCCCCATCCAAACCTCCTGGTGGGTTCCTGGTAGGTCCTCTGCGGTCATGTAGAGAGTGTGTTCAGGGTTATACCGGTGACCCCTATGGTCGTCCTGGGTCCCCCTTCACAACCCCTCCTGGGCCCCTTTCATTCGTGCATGCATTCTTTCTTTACTCGCCAAATTCGGTAAGGTTCATAAATAAAAGGCTTTACGTTGGCAATCATTTACTAAATAGGAAAACGACTCTAAATACGTATACATATAGCTTTGGCTTAAACATTTCACATAGGGTATTATAGGGTCGTTTAACTAAGTAGTAGAGAAACCTACCTTTAAGTTGAAAACACAAGAAGCAAGCTTCCAAAACGAACTTGTCTCCACTGGACCCGAATCTGTGCAAGAACTATGAAGTGAGACACATGAGACCATATAAGATGCTCGGCAATGCATATGACATGATATGAGATGCATACAAGGTAAATCAATGTCATGGTAATGCATCACTTAATCATTTCCTTCATTCTTTCATTCCTTGATTCATTCATAATCATACGGGTGCATATCATACGCAAATCACCTCCAATTAGGGCAAAGTTCACCAAAGGCATGCATAACACATATATATCCTTGAATATAAGTCATATAAGTCACCCAAGTAGGAGATAATAGGCATTTAGGGTTCACATTGTAGCACTTAAACATTTACTTGTCATATCATGTTGAAACATTGAATTCATAACCTAAAAACTCATAAAAACAAAAGTACATAACATATACTACCAACTAATCAGGCATACAATGCATATAATTCACATATGGGTGCCAAGGAAGTGAAAGAAACTTAAAGGAAGAGGTTTTGGCAAGGTTTAGTAAAAGCCGACAATTTTTGGAAATGCGCATGCCACGGTAAAATGGGAATATCCGAATATTTAGAAGTCTAAATTGGGTTTTGTTTGTGGGAGATGAAAATAGATACATGGATATTTCCAGGAAGGTGTGGCATGGATCATGGTTCAAATCGAGGTGAAAATGCCATAGGAGCAAAGTTAGACGAGTGCACATTCACGAGGAAGTGGCGACACCAAAAAGAATGGATTAGATCTCCCAATCTAAGAAAGATATTGAGTTGATTCCAATTAGAGAATGTTCTAGACTTCAAAATGTTACCTCTTTAAAATTTCAGGTCTTTTAGAGTTCGGACGAAGGAGAACAAAGCAAAACAAACTCGGGCAGAAAACAGGGCAGTTTCCACGCCCGTGGGAGATATTCCCACACCCGTGGAAGATGGGCCAAAAAGAGGCAGAAACTCGGGCTCCCTCCACGCCCGTGGAGGAATATTCCATGCCCGTGGAAGTTTTTGGGCAAGAAAATCGACGGGAAACAAGCTCCAAACCTCCCAAAACCCAAATCCAACACCATTCAACTCACAAAAGCATCACACAACATGATATAGCACATATACAACACATAAAACAAGTCTCAATCCAAGAATTCATCAAACCACAAATTATATACACAATATATACATACACCTACATCTCTCCAAATAAACCAAGAAACGAAAGGGGATTTTACCAAAAATGGAACGAGGACGTTGAGGGTGAGCTTGTGGTAGCCTTGGATCGTCGGATTCCTTGCCGGACTTGATGCTTGATCTTTCTAGCTCCAAGCTTCCTTGTCTTGCTTGAAATGGAGGTGAGGAGAGAGGAGAAGAGAGAGTGAAGTGGTGGAGCTCATGGTGAAGAAATGATGGCGGCTCCGATGAGGTAGTGGTGCTGATGGGAAGAGGTGGTGGTGATGTGAGTCCTCTCTCTTGGAGAAGAAGAGAATGAAGCAAGAAGAAGAAGAATGAAAGGGAAAATGGGGTGTGTGTGTGTGTTTGTGTCTTGTTTTATTAAGAGGAAACAGGGAAAGTAAAATACGTGGGGTTCGACAGGGAGATATTTACGTGTTGTGATATTTTGTATGGCTGCGACTCGAATTGAATTACGACGGGGTTAGAACTTAATTTCTGAATTAAATAAAAGAAAAAGGAATCAAGTTCAAGAATTTACGAAACATAAATGTTAGGGCTCGAGAAGGATTAATGTGTACGTGTGATTATATCAAAATGAACAAACGTTAATTACGTATACATGTAAACACCTTTAAATCACGCAAATACTTTAGTAAACATATAATCTACGTAAATTGCATAATTAAACAAGTAATACACGTAACTCTCAACCTGACCTCACTCGTGACGTCATACCTGATTAATCTTGAAACACGGGGTGTCATAGTGGGAACCCTCCAGACCCAAAAACAAGTTAAAACAAGTTCCAATCGGCCACAACAACTTTCAATCATGCAAGAATACTCCAAACTCATTCCAAACGCATTCATAAAGCTATAATTTCATACATTATCATGTCATAACATTCATGGACATTCAAGAAATGAAAATCATGCTCATACATCAATAGTTCAAGCAAATATGGCCAAATAAGTACATATGAGGTATATAAGCATTCAAGGTCGCATATTGGTTCAATTAATCACATTCTTGACCTCAAGACACTCATACACACTTCTTACACATTCCCAACACCTTAAATCATGCAAAAGCTCAAGCTAGGGGAAAGGGGTCCAAGTGATCTTACTCAATTCTCAATCAAAACCAACAAGCATGCTTGGAAACATCTCTAGGGCACAAATATAGCACAAATTGATCAAGAATTCCCATTCCCTTGCATAATCCCACAAACCCACATTTCATCATACATACCACATTTTCCCTACACCACTATCATGCCATCAATGCCATATTTTCTTCAAGAAACCTCATACATATCACCTAAATACTCAAACAAATGCAACAAGAGACATGGAAATGCATCATATCAAGGGATGCCATGAAAACCCTTTAAAACCCTTCATATGCAATCCCAACTAACCCACCATAATATCCATGAAATAGATGCATAAATGAAGTCACAAGAGCAAGAGAATCATAAATATACACTCACCACACAAAGAAATGCAAGAAAACCAAAGACTTGAGCTTGGGGTGTGAAGCTTTAATGAAGTTTGGAGCTTGGCTTCCTTCTTTCATTATTGGGGCTGCATATCGTGGGAGAGGGAAAGAGAAATGGGGATTTTTCAGCTGATGGGGCAAAGAAAAGGGAGAAAAGTCTCCAAGAAAATATCAAGGGGGTCCCACACTAGGTTTAGGGACGTATTGTGTACGTGGCTCGATTTAGGGGTCGAAACGAGGTCATAAAAATGCAAGGTTGGTCTCGTTAAATCCCATTTTCCAAATGGAACACAATGAAGGTTTCAGAACACATTTTCGAATTCCCTAGCTCAAGAAACGACCTAAGGACTCAATTTGATCATAATTACCAAATGACCCTTAAACATTCAAAAAGTGGCATTTGAGTCCAAAACTAATTACACTAAGAACCAAAACAAGTTTAAAACATTTAAATAGGTCCAAGGAGCATATAATTCATATTAGACAAGCTCGGGGATTCAAATACGAATAATAGAAATTACGCGATTAACATATAAGTCAAATAATCACATAGTTCAAATTGATCAAATTGTTCAAGTAAGAATAAAAATAAGGAATGAAATTCAACAATTACGTATGAAAATAAATGCAAAACAATAAATAAACCCACAAGTGACGCGTACCTGTACGTGCAAGAAATTGGGGCGTCACATACGGGCACTTCGAGTTTGTAGTTATGCCCTTTCGATTGACGAACGCATCGGCCGTGTTCATGGATATGATGCATCGGGTATTTTGGCCGTTCCTTGACAAATTCGCAGTGATCTTCATTGACGATATCTTGGTTTATTCAAAGTTGGTGGAGGAGCATACCCGACATTTAAGAATTGTTTTGGAGACTTTGAGAACGCATAAGCTATACGCAAAATTTAGCAAATGCGAGTTTTGGATCGACAAGGTGACCTTTCTTGGACATATAATTTCGGGAGATGGAATAGAGGTCGACCCCTCTAAGATTGAGATGGTGAAAGGAGGAAGGAACCAAAGAATGCCTCAGAGGTTAGAAGTTTTCTTGGGTTAGCGGGTTATTACCGAAGGTTTGTTCAAGGTTTCTCAAGGATCGCGGCACCGTTGACTCAATTGACAAAGAAGAAAGTGGCATTCGAGTGGGATGACCGGTGTGAAGAGAGTTTCCGGATTTTGAAGGAAAGATTGACTTCGGCACCGATTCTTACACTACCCGAGGGAATTGAAGAATACGTGGTTTACACGGACGCGTCGAAGGAACGTTTAGGGGGTGTGTTGATGCAACATGGTCGAGTGGTAGCTTATGCTTCGAGAAAATTGAAGGAGCATGAGAATAATTACCTGACACACGATCTCGAGTTGGCCGCCGTGGTGTTTGCTTTGAAGAAGTGGAGGCATTATTTGTACGGGGCAACGTTTGAGGTGTTTACCGACCATAAGAGCCTTAAGTATCTCTTAACTCAAAAGGAGTTGAATGTAAGACAGAGACATTGGATGAAGTTCTTTGAGGATTATGATTGTAAGATACAATACCACCCCGGGAAGACGAATGTGGTAGCCGACGCTTTGAGTAGAAAAGTGACCGTGGCTAGCTTGGAAGTTGGGACTTCGAATGAAGAGGTGAAGTTGGGTGCCACAAGTTGTTGGATTTCAAACCTAACGGTTAAGCCGGATCTATTTCAACAATTGATTGAAGCTCAATTGATGGATCCGGGCATGCAAAAGTTGGCGGCTAAGTTGGAGAAGTATCCGAACCCCAAATTTAATTTTAATGAATCGGGCTTATTAAGGTTTAGGACGAGAATATATGTTCTGGAAGAGCTCAAGAGGTTGATACTTGAGGAGGCACATCGCTCGAGGTTTGCAATTCATCCGGGAGGGACGAAGTTGTATAGAGATTTGAAAGAACGGTTTTGGTGGAATGGCATGAAGAGAGACATCGCGAACTTTGTGAAGCAGTGTCTAACGTGCGAAAGGGTGAAGGCGGAACACCAAAAGCTGGGTGGAACTCTCCAACCACTTCCGATTCCTGAGTCGAAGTGGGAGCAACTGACGATGGACTTCGTGTCCGGCTTGCCTAGAGTTAAAGGAGGATTCGATGGAATTTGGGTGATCGTGGATCGATTGACTAAGTCGGATCATTTTCTCAAGGTAAGAATGACGGATAAGGTTCCGAAGCTAGCCGAGCTTTATGTTCGAGAGATAGTCCGCTTGCATGGGATTCCGAAGAGTATAGTTTCCGATCGAGATCCGAGGTTCACATCTATTTTCTAGCAGAATCTTCAGAAGCAGTTTGAAACCAAGCTCAGATTTAGTACGGCGTCTCATCCTCAAACGGACGGGCAATCCGAGAGGCTCATTCAATATTTGGAGGATATGTTACGAGCTTGTGCTTTGGACTTTCAAGATAAATGGGACGAGCACTTGCCTTTGGTCGAATTTGCGTACAACAATAGCTATCAAGCCTCGATCAAGATGGCCCCATATGAGGCGTTGTATGGGAGAAAATGTCGGTCTCCATTGTATTGGGAAGTCGAGGACTGGAAATAGACCGAGGAGGATAGGTTGATTCGAGCTACACCGAGATTGGAAATTGAGGATACGATTGAGAAGGTTCGGAAAATTAGACAACGGATGAAGGCGGCACAAGATCGTCAAAAGAGTTACGCCGATAAGAGGAGAAGGCCTTTAGAGTTCGAAGTCGGAGATCGGGTCTTTTTGAAGGCGTCTCCTAGAAAGGGCTTCACTCGTATAGGTAAAGGTGTAAAGCTTAATCCACGATACCACGGACCTTTTGAGATTTTGGATAGGATTGGGGAAACGGCGTATAGATTGGATTTACCGCCAAATTTGACTGGAAAACACAACGTGTTTCATGTCTCGCAACTCCGGAAGTATCATCCCGAAGAAGATGCTATTCTACCCGTCGAAGACGTGAATTTAGAACCGGATTTGACTATTATGAAACACCCGATAGCTATTCAAGATCGGAAAATTCAAGAGTTGAGGAATAAGCGGGTATCGTTGGTTCGGGTTCTTTGGAGGGATCAAAAGTTCGAGGAGTCTACTTGGGAATCCGAAGAGAAGATGAAAAGATTGTATCCGGGTTTGTTTGAAGGGTCGGATCAGACTTTAGGACAAGTCCATTTTAAGGGGGGGAGTTTGTGACACCCAATTTTTGGGCAGTAAAGGTACATTATGTGATTTAATTCCTAATTACGTTTAGAATAGAAATTACTTGATTATGTGAATTAATTGTGGTTATGTGATTAATTGCGTTTGGAGATTTTGGGGATTTTCGAACCTAAGCCTTTGTTAAACCGAAATAATTGAACCGAGTAAACCTTGAACCGAACCCAAAATAAACCGGACCGGTTCACTTATATTCTTGAACCCATTTCATTCCCTTCATTTCTTACCTTAACATTTCAAGACAAGAGAAGGAAGAAGAAGAGGAAACCCTCCAAGCCCAAGCTTCACAAACATTTTCCCGACTCGTTTCTTCGTGTATTTTTGATCCGAAGTAAGTTCCGGAATCCCCACGATCTCCTCTTTCTTTTAACCGATTGTTTTGTTCTTGGTTTTGCATTTTTGTTCAAGTTTGAAGCATGGGTTGAATAGTAATGGTTTGTAACCCATTTTGTGCATTTTGATTCTTGGATTGATTGGCATGAGTGAAGGCTTCATTTATGTGATCTATGTGACCAATGTGATGCATTCATTTCGTGGATTTTGGTTGTTACATTGCATTTATTGCCTTTGTTTATTTTGAGATTCAAATGCATTTTCATGGGTTTTGCATAGTTGATCATTTGAGGCATGAAACTTAGGTGCATTTGCTTCTTATATGATTGTTATTACATGCCTTGTTGTTGGCTTTGAGCAAATTTGATATATATTGGTGTTTGGGAGAATTTGGTTCGGATTGTGTATTTCCCGCAAGATTTCTGCCCAGTTTTCCTTAGCCAAACGGGCGTTTGGCTTTTCATTTGTTTTTGCAAACGCCCGTTTGGTAAGCAACCAGATTCGATTTTTGTGAGAGCCAAACGGGCGTTTGGATTTTGTGAAGAAACTTGAAACGCCCGTTTGGAAATAAAAATCTGAGACAGTAGCTTTTTGAACGCCCGTTTGGACTTTACGTTGTCTATGCAAACGGACGTTTGGAAAGCCCATTTTTCTTCCAGACGCAAGTTGAACGGGCGTTTGGTTTTCCTTTGAAAACATCAAACGCCCGTTTGGGAAGGGAAAAACTGGGAAAAGAGGCTCATCAAACGGGCGTTTGGGATTTGAACTGAGACATTAAAAACCCTTTGAGAGCCACTGTCCGTTTTCGAAAATTTTAACTTTTGCGGTTCGATTTCCTTTGACCCCGAAACACCTTTGTATATCCTTTTTGAGCTTTTATGAGCAATTTTCATGATTCGCATTTTTCGTGTGACTTGCATATGCATGAGTTTGCGTTTTGAGGTGATTTTGTGCCTAATTTCGATAAATTCGAGTATGTTTATGCATCTCATGCACGTCTTGCATATCGCGCGTCATGTTTGGTACATTTTGAGTCTATGTCTCGGGTTTTGTATCCTTTTTGTATTTTCAGATCCGAGTCCGGATACTACCGAGCCCGAGGTTTAGGTGGTCTTGCTCGCTTGCCTTTCGGTTCCGCTTCTTTTGTCACAGGTGAGGTTTAGGAGGTTTGTATTAGTTAAATGACCTATGGCCTATTGACTTATTGATTTCTCACCCCGCTTGTGAGCCCATATCTTATATATCTATGTATATATGGATGCTTAAGATATGAATTTGAATTTGTGGAATACCTTGAGGGTTTGGATGAAATTGGTATATGAATAGGCGTATGTGAGCTTGTTTTGAAAACCCTTT
>JBBMKE010000002.1:19726189-19742283 GCA_037834125.1 Lippia alba | reverse complement strand
CAATGAATAAAATGCATATGGCATGAATAAGATATTGCAATATGCTAATTAGATGCTCAAATGTACAACAAATGCGTCACATTTCCGTTAAATAAATCACAAGTTTAATTCGGAAAGAATTTAGTAAATAACACTCATGCATTTAAATTCCAAATAAAATCACAAGGTAGCAAACAAACATTAATTCATAAAATAAGGTATCGAAAAACATGTAAAAGAAACGTACAAAACAAAAGAACAAACAAAGAAGCGGAAAAAGAACGAAAAACAAAACAAAAGGCAACAAAAAGAATTGCCCTGGCCGGGCAAAAATTGCCCCGGGTCGGGCAACCTTCTGTGACACCAAAACCAATTTGCCCGCCCAGGGCAATTTTGTACTACAAAATTGCCCTGGCCGGGCAAATACCCTGAGTTGCGAAAAAAAGGAAGAAAAACAGGGGTGTCCGCGGCAAAAGCTCAAAACCCACAAAACCACCAAAACCAACACACAACAACCTCCAAAAACAAACTAGCAACAACATACCAACTCCAAGGCACAAGTAGGCAACAAGAAACACCACAAAGTATGCTTGAAACCCATCAAATTCACCCATGAAACCCTCAAAATTATGAAATGCTTACACATGCTTCCAAGATCCAAAAACCACAATTAGGAATGCATACAATCAACCATGATCATGCCAAATTACTCCACAAAGTCCGACAATTGCACGACAAAAGCTCAAGATCAACAAATGCATCAAATTCTCAAATATACAAATATATTCATACACATAGATCTCTCCAATCAACCAAGGTATGAAAGGGCTCTTACCGGAAATGGAATGTGGGTGTCGAGATGAGCTCGTGGTGGTCTTGAATCGTTGGATTCTTGCCGGAGTTGATGGAGCTAGGTTTTCCCCTTATTTCTTGATTTCTTGAATTCCTTGCCCTAGCTTGAATTAGAGAAGAGGAAGAGAGGAAGGTGATGATGAAGTGGTGGTGCCGGAGAGATGAAAGTGGCGGCACCGGTGGGCTCGGTGGTGGTGGCTTGGTGTTCTCTCTTGGAGAGGTAAGAAGAAGAGAGAAGAAGAAGAAGAAAGAAAGAAAGAAAAATGAAGGGTGTGGGTGTGTAAGTGTATATGTATGTATATAAGATATATTGTATATATTTGGATATGTGTAAGGTGTATGTGTGTATGTATAATATGTAATAAAGTTGAGAGTGTATGTATATGTATAATATTTAAATTCTCTCTTGTGTATGTATATACATAAGTTATAAGAATGTATATGTATATTATATATAATGTGTGATATGAATTAAAATGTGTAAAATATAATGTATGAGATTTTAGGAAATAGATATGTTAAGATATTGTGTGGGATTGGATCGAATTAAAACATGGTTGGGATAGAACTAAGTTCCCGAATTAAAATAAAAAGGGAAAGGAATCGAGTTCGGGAATTTACGAGAAATAAAAGTTAAGGCTCGAGAAAGGAATAATGTGTACGTGTGATTAATTAAAACGAGCAAACGTTAATTACATACACGCATAAATACAATTAAGTCACGTAAATCACATAACTCTCGGTCTGACCTCACTTGTAACGTCATACCTGGTTAGTCTTGAAAACACGGGGTGTCACAACTGAACTAGCTCAACAGCACGCGGTGAATCGAAATTTTGCCAACCAGCAAGTGGTTACTTTGGAAGCTGAAAATGCCGACCTCCACACTCAGATAGAGGAACTACAGGGACAGATAGCTACTATGGACGTACACCGGGATGAGATAGTAAATACTTATCAAAGTTATCGCTCCTGCATACGTAACCGACTCTTCTTATCAAAGTTATCGCTCCTGCATACGTAACCGACTCTTCAATGTTTACCAGATGACTGGTGAGCAGGCGGTCCAGGAAGTTGAGAATAGGAACACAGTGGCTGAAGATGAGGAGGACCCAGAAGAGGAGGAGGCAGCAGCTAGTGAGCATGGTTCTGAGGAAGATCTTGGTGATGGTTGGAGTCCAATTAGGGCTGAGGTTGTGAACGCCCCAGCAGATCCCGCTCCATAGACTTCTAAGACGGATGACTGGATAGTTATGTACATATAGGGTAGTGTGGAATAAGACTGGGGACTGTAGATACTGGTTCATGGAGGACTTCCTCAGCTTGACTACTGACGCAGCATAGGATGACGGATATGAGTGAGTTGAGAGTTCTAGAGTGTAACTTGATTAGAGTCAGGTCCACCCAATTTTGCCTTTCGTAGTTGTATACTCTCAAACTCACATCTATATATGAAAACTACTTTTGCAGTTATATCTCTGTCTCACATTTTCATTAGATTTACTGCTTTCATACTTACTGCATTATAACTTAGAATTGCTTCAAGATTCCAGCAGGACCGGGAGTGAGTACTTTACTCTCCTGTACTTTCAATTGCTTTATTCAAACTTGTGCTTTATTTGTGTAACATGATATTATTACTTGAACTTATTTGGAAATATGCACTTGTCTGCAACATACTTATAACCATCATGCATTATAAAAGACTACTGCAGAATAATATATCTCCCAGAAGAATGACTACTCCTCCTAGAGAAAGAGCATCCTCGGCAGCTGGAAACTCTGAGTTAGTAGATGCTCTTAAGAAAATTGTGCAACATGCCAATGGATCGAGGGGAAATCATGAGAAAACTTTGGATAAGTTCTTACAGAAAAACCCCCCTAAGTTCTTCGGAGAACTCAATGATATAAAGGTAGAAAATTGGATAGCCAGTGTTGAGAAAATATTTGAGGCTATGGGAGTTACTACTGAGGAACTAGAGAGGGTTCAATTTGCAGTCTTTATGTTAGAAGGAGCTGCACTTAGCTGGTGGAATTATACTAAACGAGTCTGGACAGAAAATCAGACTAATTATACGTGGACTGATTTTGTCAAAGCATTTCAAGATAAGTTCATTCCTCAAGTAGTTAGGGATGCTCGGGAGAATGAATTCATGAATTTAGTGCAAGGTAGCATGACAGTGGCAGAGTATAAAGCCAAATTTGTTCGTCTGATCCAATATGCGACCCACATACTTCATGATGAACGTCGTAAGACCCAACGCTTCATCAATGGATTAAGATCTGACCTACTATGGGCTCTGGCTCCTTTTGAGTTGGAAGTATACACTCATGTCGTGGAAAAGGCCATGAAAACAGAAGTTGCCCACAAGGAAGTCCGAGCAGCTCACAATCGACCCGGATCTTTCCATAAGTCAACCCAGGGGTCCAAAAGACCTACCGGACCAATAAAGTCAAATCCAGGTAAAAAGCCAGCCCAGTCTTGGTCCCGACCTCAGCAAACCCCTTCAAAGCCTCAAGAAGAAATTATTTGTGACTACTGTCATAAGCCAGGGCATTATGAGAAGGACTGTCGCAGTAAAACCGGAGTTTGCACTTGGTGTGGAAATCCGGATCATCAGTTCTGTGATTGCCCAAGAAAACCTAAGCAATGGGGTAGAGGAAAGGCTCCGGTAGGGACTTCTGAGAAGCCAGTGGTGAAGGGACGTGCTTATGCGATGGAAGGCGATGAGGATCTTGATCCGACAAGAGTTGTTGATGGTACAATACACATCCTAAACACGCCAGTTACTGCTTTATATGATCCAGGCGCTAAGCATTCATTTATTGCATCTCAGTTATGTGCGCGTTTACATTTTCAACTTGAGCAATTACCTTATACATTTAAAGTAAGCTCTCATCTGGGAACTTGCCTTATTACGGATAGAGGATATAAATGCTGCCCTATACGGATTGGTATCGATTATAATCCAATAGATCTCATTGAACTGCCGATGTCAAGATATGGAGTTATCTTAGGAATGGATTGGCTTAGTAGATATCATGCTAAGTTAGATTATTTCAAGAAAGAAGTCACCTTAGGAAAAGGTGAAAGTTCCAAAATAGAACAAGAACCGGAATCGATATCCCTAGTTACAGCAGCCGAGGTTAGAAGATTGATAAATCAATGGGTTTATTGTCTATCTCTTGAATACACCCAAGGATCAACTGAAGATCGAGGAAGTAGAAGTAGTGAATGAATTCTTAGATGTTTTCCCTGAACATTTGAATTCATTACCTCCAGATCGAGAGTTGGAATTTGTAATTGATCTAGTTCTTGGAGCTGAGCCATTCTCTAAAACGCAGTACCGAATGGCTCCAGCTGAACTCCAAGAATTGAGGAAGCAACTGGATGAGTTGTTAGAATCAGGGTCCATCCATCCTAGCACATCTCCATGGGGAGCACCTGTACTATTCATCAAGAAAAAGGATGGATTGTTACGTTTGTGTATTGACTATCGAGAACTCAATCGGATGACAATTAAGAACAAGTACCCTCTCCCCCACATTGAAGAGTTATTTGATATTCTCCAAGGATCTCGAGTGTATTCTAAGTTAGATTTAAGGCAAGGATACTATCAACTGAAAATCAAGAAGGAAGATATCCCGAAAACTGCCTTCAATACTCGATAGATACGGTCACTTCGAGTTCATAGTAATGCCACTTGGGCTAACTAATGCTCCTGCGGCATTCATGGATTTAATGCACGGGATGTTCCGACCATACGTGGATAAATTTGTAGTCATCTTTACCGATGACATTCTGGTGTTTTCTAAGACTCCTGAAGAGTACGCTGAACATCTTTGTATAGTATTGAGTACTTTGAGAGAACATAAGCTATACGCGAAATTCAGCAAATGCGAATTTTGGTTGGAAAAAGTGACCTTCCTTGGACATATATAATATCTGGATCTGGGATAGAAGTGGATCCTTCTAAGATTGAAATAGTGATGAACTGGCGAACACCGAAGAATCCGTCTGAGGTAAGAAGTTTCTTAGGACTTGTCGGCTATTACAGGAGGTTTGTGAAGGAGAAGAACACTTATATGCTTGAACCCCTCCTTCTCCCTCATTTCACCAATATTTGAACAAGGCAAGAGAGGAGAAAAGCTCCAACCATTCCCAAGCTTCACAAGACCACATCTCTTTCATTTCCAAATCAATTTTCGATCCGAAGTAAGTTTTGAAACCTCCACGATCCTCTCTAACTTCTTACCGATTGCATCCTCTTGGTTTTGTGAATTTATTCGATTTTGAGCTTATGGGTGAATAGTAAGGGTTCCTTGATCTTTTGGGCATTTTGAGTTCTTGGATTGGATGGCATGATTGATGACTTCATTTGTGATTTATATATGCTATTCTTGTTGCATTTATTTCATGAGAATTGGTTGGAGAGCATTTATGAGTGAAGCATTTATTGATTTCATTTTTATTGAATGTGGGTTTGTGTTCTTGAGCATGGAAAGCTTGATTCTTGGTGGCTTATGCACTTATTATGATTACTTGGGTGTTATATGTTGATTATATGTTAGTGGTGATTGGATTTTTTAGAATATTTGGGTGTTGAGGAAATTTGGTTCGAATCCCCTGTTTTACCGCGACCCTTCTGCCCAGGTTTCAAAGCCGAAACGGTCGTTTCGGCCCTTAGTGCATTTTGGAAACGACCGTTTCAGCCTGCGCACTTTTCAAATTTGAGTGTAACAAACGGCCTTTTGGTTTTTACGTTATAATTGGAAACGACGGTTTGGGTAAGCAATTCTGTCACAGAAGGTTTTGGAACAGCCATTTCCGTTTTGAACTAGTTTCTGAAACGGCCGTTCCGGGTGATGGAAATCGTTACAGACACCTTTTAAATGGCCGTTTGGGATTTTTTTGTAAATCTAAAATGGCCGTTTAGAAGCTCTCGGGTTCCAGACCTGAGCATCGAAACGGTCATTTGCACTTTCAACTACAACTCGAAACAGCCGTTTCGAGGGCTGATGTAAGTTTTTGGAATTTTCGACTTTTGTGGTTTGAATCCTTTGCTCCCGAAACACCTTTATATATCTTTTATGCATGCTTAATTGGTACTTTCATGCTTCGTTGGTATTGTTTGACTTGTTTATGCTTGGGCTTGATTTCCTTGTGCCTTTTGTGATTCAATATGACCTATTTGAATCTTTTATGACTTAATTTAATATGAGGCTCCATGATATGAATCAATATGACTTGAGTGTTGCATTATGCATCTCATTTGCATCCATTTTCATTCATGAGCATTTTTGAGTGTCTGTTTGGTTCATATTTGAGTCTAAGTCTCGAGTTGCCTCTCTTTTGTTTGAGAGCCTCTCCAGGAAGTTTACGAGCCCGAGGTTTAGGTGGTTGTCGCCCGTTTGATCCTGTTTCGCTTCTTTTGATCCAAGGTGAGGGTTAGGATTTTCTTATAGTTGAATCCTATAGCCTTTATGTGAATTGGTTTCCTATCCTGCTTGTGGTATTATACTTATATGTATAAATACGAATGTTTACGCTATGATTATGAATCTTATAAATCACCTTGGGAGTTTTGGAAATCGGTATAATTATGAGTATATATAAGCTTATGTTTTTGAAATCCTTCGGTAAGTTTCCTTTGAATCCAGTAAGTTGTGCCCTGAAAGATGGGATTATGGTACGATTTGGAATTTATGGGCCCCGAAGGTGTGGGTAAAGGAGACCCGGTGCGGCTATTGGGGTCTCCGGTTATCACCCCTGTGCACACGCTCCTTTGAAGTTCTACGTGTGACTCTGAGAGAGATGGAGAAGACGTAGTTCTTTGAGCCCTCGGTGAATAACCGGGGAAGGCATGGCATAGGTTAGCTACCTCGCATGTATTTGAATCAATATGGATTGAGAGAGTTTGACTCCCGAACACCAAGGAGTTGTGGATGAATTGAATTTATGAATTTATGAGTTTATTTGATTTTCTGAGTCAGGGGTGGTCCTTTATCGTCGGACTTTTGTTTCTCTTGTATTGGTGACTATGAATCAAGACAGGATTTAGATTAAGTATTAATATGTATCTTTTGAAAAATGATTTGGTATGTAAAAACCAAGCTCGGTTCATGATTGGTCCCATTTGATTCTACTTGCTTTCCTCTATACGTATTTATGGTGTGGGGGTGCGTTTAGCCCCCTCACTCAGTTGAGCCGTTAGACTAACCCCTTTTCCTTTTTCCACCTTAGTGCAGGTTGCTCGAGCTAGGCGAGGAAGTGCGTCTTGTGGTCGTACTAGCTTGTTTAGGTCGAGATGCATCATATTTAGTTTGTCTCGAGATACTTGTACTCTTTATTTATGCTTTATTTGGGAGATTGACTAATTGTCTATTTTTGGCCCAGTGTGGCATTGTATATGGATTATTATGTTGGTTCTATGCATGATCTTGGGTATTCCAAAACTTACCCCGGCTCGAAAGATAGAGGAGATCGTGGGTATTCCAAAACTTACCTCGGCTCGAAAAATGATGAAGAAATGAGAGAGATATGGCTTGGGGAAGGATTGATCAAACTTGGAGGCTTGGGAGCTTCTCTTCCTTGTCTTGAAATGTAATGTGTATGAATGAGGGGAGAGGAAAGGGGGTTCACCATTTAAGTAGTGAACCGGTTTGGTTCTTGAAGTGTTGGGTTCGGTTTAAAATTTTTCCAATTTAATTGGTTCGGTTTAAAAGGTAACGGGTTCAAACTCCACAATTCTAAATAATTCCAAATACGCATGCAGTTCAAATA
The DNA here is from genome assembly GCA_037834125.1 of Lippia alba. NCBI lineage: Eukaryota > Viridiplantae > Streptophyta > Magnoliopsida > Lamiales > Verbenaceae > Lippia > Lippia alba. Next base: position 19,734,668 of record JBBMKE010000002.1, on the reverse strand, counting down.
CCTTTTGTTAAGGAAAAACTGGAAGAGCAGGTTGTTGACATAACTTTTGTTCGATCTGAAGATCAACTGGCAGATATTCTAACGAAAGTAGTAAATGGAAGGATATTTAGCGACGTATTAAGCAAGTTGAGCATCGAAGATCCGACACTCGACTTGGGGGAGTGTTAGGAAAGAGACTGCAAATTAATGATTGTCTAAATCACATAGTTGACTTTCCTTAATTAGTGTCATTTGTACATTATTTATTATAAACCCTTGTACGATGTTTACTCATTCTAATCAGCAATAATATAACAGTTTTTCCTCCCAATATCATGGCACCTCTAATTCCTAACAGACTTGATGTAAACCCAAACACAGAATTATTAATCCCTGCTAAATGATCTAATTCAACTTCATGAAAAATTTATATATATCTAGCAAGAATAAGTAGAATCTCCATCGCCGTTTAACTAGTTAAGCCCCGGCAAAAAGCATAGAGTCGACAATTAGAGCGCACACACAAATATATCTATATATATTATCATCGTATACGTATAAGACAATAAATACATCGCAATTTAATTTCACGTGCTGATCGTACTGATTACAGCAGCCATAACTATAAGAGCTTCATATAGTTGTTCTCAATCATCCACTTGAAGCTCCAATAATTTTGTTCGCACTTGTATGACCAATAAGCCCATCCAAACGTCGCCTTTCCATAAACATCTAGCTGAGCTTTTGCATATCTCCGATAGTCTTGCACCGAAGCGTTGTCAGTATATAAATCAGCTGTCCATTCTCCTACAATAATATCAAAGTTTACAAATTAGTAGTAGCAACATATTAAATACAATGCTAAAGTTGCAATAGTATATAAACTAATGATGTGTACAAGCTTACTAGGTTGTGCTAAAGCTGATACAATTTATAGTTCTTGACACACACCATAACTTGTCGGCAGCAAAAGTCCAGTCACAGAACACAGTTACAATTTGTGTAGCTAATCACTATACATTTATCGCCAATTATTAGGCCAAGCAAATAGGTATTTTGTCATTACTAAGTTATTAGCATGAAAGTAGCTTGTCACTCGACATATGTACGTGCATGTGTGCATAATAACCAATCAAACCTTCAATATTACCACTTAATTTTAGAACATCATAGGTTTTTTCGAAAGGGAGAGAGAATAAAGCATCATTAAGTAGTATGAGCAATGCCAAGAAAAAGCAAATTACTGGCTTTCGAAAAACATTACCAACAAAGGTTAAAGGACCACCAGCACGAGACAGCTCTTGCAACTGCTTTGACCTCTTTTTGTACACGTAATCAATATTCTGCTGTCCATTCAATCTCTTAAAATAATCTGAATAGCGATTATAGTAATGCACATCTATGACTGAGTTGTTAAGGCTTGCGGCTAGTGGTAGGAGCTCTGTACTATTTCCTTCTCCCAATCTAGTTGACAGGATCACATATGCACTATCACTATACATTCTCACTGCTTCATACCCTGCTTTGTAGTACTTGCTTAAACTACTCAAAGTCACGCCAGGAGCTAATGGCTCATTCATCAGTTCAATCGCTCCAAGACTTGGGTGATCGGCATACCTAAACAAAGGAAAAACACAACTTCACACAGAGTTTTTGTACTGATTCCCTAATTTTCAGCAAAATTACTAGTTTCCTTATTTGGAAATTCAACTCCTGTAAGTTTTTATAGTTACACATACTTCCCTCTTTGTTTCAAATACTAAAACTTGATCAAAATCGAAAAAAGCAATACTAAGGAATTTGGATAGCATTAGTCATATATGTGCAAATAGTGTTCACTAAAACTTGAATTATAACATCATCTATGTGTGTTATTCAACAAAACGAAACAGCTATGTAATGCAAAAATTTAAAGTCGAAGTAAGTTGCAAGGGAGATATGTATATTTTTTAACGAAAGATGGGATATGTATATACTTGTATAAATGTCAGGTGATGGTGCTGCAATTTAAAATGAAAATTTTAAAACTAAAAATGGATCTATTTTGTGTGGCATCATATTATAAATTACGTCAAGCAAAAACAACAAATAGAATTATAGAACCTCGACGTTGTTAAAGATAAAAAATTAGTATAGAGGGCGAGAGATTAAGAACCTTTGTGCGAAAAAGTCTATAATTGAAACAGTTTCCGGTATTTGTGAATCCCCCCATTCAATAAAACCATCTCGAGATCCACTGTGATGATTCCCGTTCTGTGATCCCGGAACTGCATGGAGATCTAATATCACCTTCATGTTGTACTTACTACAGGAGAAATGGACAAAAGAATATTTTACAACACTTAGCAAAATGCTTCGGGCTAGGGGGAGGGGCTAGAGAGAGGGTGGGAGAGAGAGAGAGAGTGAGAGCTTAACGTGCTTACAGGGCCCATTCGAAAGCATGATCTAAAGCTTCCAAAGAACCTGCAATGAATGGTTTCGGTGGAACAGGGTCAAATGCGATCCACCACCCAACTGGGATTCTAACAGCATTTAGTCCATTTTGAGACATGAATCTGAAGTCGTCTTCCACAATATAAGTTCTCCAATGATTCTGCAGTTATTTGATAATCCATCGAAATTATGTCAGTTGAAAAAACAGATTTTAGAAATAAGAGTTGCATTTTTTACCCTCAATATTTCAGGAGCTTTATCTGGGCCATAACCATTGCTTAATTGATATTCCCCTTGTATGGTCTTCACAATATGCATTTCAAATACAGAGGGATCTTCATCACCCCACTCGTCGGGACTCGCTGAGTAATTGGCCATCACAGAAGTCTCTGATACTGCCTTCACAGTACAAATCATAGGCATATAAGAAAGCAGAAATTATACATTTAATTAGAAAGTAAAGTATATGTTATACCATCATTCCCTACTTTGGTCACACAAACTTCCCTTGTTGATTTCAGAATTATAGAGACACCCTGAACGCCTTAACTATATAACTTTGATGAAAACTTTAGAAAAAGAAATAAAGAAATAACAAGACACCAAAGTAAAACATCATAAATGCAAATTCTTATTTTGGTTATTATTCCTTTAACCATGCTTAATGGCTAATAGAAAATGATAGCTTTTAACCATCCGGGCATGTAACTATGCTAATAAAAATAAATTAAGAAATAACAACACACCAAAATAAAACCATCCATACAATGCATTTTAACTATACTTAATGGCTAATAGATAATGATATATGGGTGGATATAGAGTTACAATGAGGCATTTTGTAATTCTGTAACTACGTGCATATAGCTACAGGAAGGCTGTTAATTTTTAATGAAAATATAGAACCCCGTGTATTCGTAATTGTTGGCTAATTTGACCATCTTCAGATAATTGAGACTTTGTATCAACGTTGAAAATTAAGTAAATTTGGTTTTACCTGCAAATAAAGGTCATTTGATGCTTGGATGCGCACTCTAAGTGGATTGTCAAGATTACGTACAATTCTGAAGGTTCCATTTGCCCACGGTTCAGCTGCATGAGCAACTACTTTTGTACCTTGACCTTGAGTACTAAGTCCAACAAAATCTTTGTTGGAAACTCTGAAATTGAAGGTGGTCTCGTTGATTCTCCATAGCTACAGAATTTAACATCAACTTTTGTATGGTATATAAGAAATAACAACAATAATAATAATTATAAGGGATAATTATGTATGGCCCCTTGACGTATAGCAAAAATACGTGTTCCCCACTTGAGGTTTGAGAAATCTTGTTTCCTCTCTGACTCATTATTTCCTCCGTTAAATTTAACAAAATATTTGATTTTACAATTTAACCCCCTAATACGCTGAAACTCAGGGGAAATACATAATAAAAATCCAACGGTAAGGGTGTTAGTGCAAGAAATGAAATTCTGAAAGGGTTTGATTTAAGTACTTGAGTTTTGTGCCTAACTTTCATTTTTTTCATGCTTAGAGTCTATGGAAGCCTAATAAAGTTATGTAGATATAGAGCATGCTATTCTTTATTATGTTTAAAGTAGATGTTTAGAGATCACCAACGTTAGAATTATTTGTTTAAATAATTAGAGAGATATTTATGTGCATTCCTAATGATGTTTGTTTTCATGATTTTCTAGATTGGAGTGAAAATTTGTAATTTCAGATGAACAAAGATTAAATAGGCTTGTGCAAAAATATGCATACTACAACAAAGACATAAACATTAGATTAAGTTCCTAATTTTTTTATCATTCTTTATAGGAATAAATATGCATGAAATATCTATTTTAATTTATATTTATAGACAAAATATAAATATTAAATTAAATAAAAAAATTTTGAATTTTAAAAAAAATACAAACTTAATCAACATTACGAATATATCATTACACTTTTAATATTATTACAATATACCCCCCAAGGTTAGAATTGGAAGTTTTTAAAATAATATTGCCGATAACTTATGAACACTGTAACTACGGATGGGGTAATTTGTGAAAAAGAATGTAAACCTCACGGGGGTATTCGTAATTTCTCAAACTTCAAGGAGGCAATCCGTATTTTTGCCATACCTCAGGGGGCAGTTCATTATCAACAATAAAAATGACAATAGTAATGGAAATTGAAACTGACCCTGAAAGTTTCCCAGATTTTAGCAATATCACGGTTTGCTACGACGGCTGCACCACCACCATTTTCCGCACATAGATACTTGTTGAGTAGTACAGACTTGAAATGCACTTGAGTTCCATCCTAATGAATTTAAACTCGAAGTTCAAGTTTCATATTTCACTTTTACAAAGAAATTATTCCATCTTCTGTACATAGCTAACCACTTATAAAAAAGAAAGAAATGATGAATATTTTGTGGCCGAAAGGAATTCCTAGAAATCAATGCAGCCCTTAAAAGCCTGTATATTCATTGCTAAACTTCCTTATTATGATTTCCGAGGTCCGTAAAGAGGACTACTATTATTCTTAAAGGACTTGAAACTTATAGAGGCTCTGGTAAATAGATATATGATAATTACAATATCCGACACAGCCAAGAATGCTTCTATATTCAAAATACCAAATTGCATTGAAAGACCTCCATCATCTATAGATCAACTTGCTTTCTAATGCCAACGGTGGTTGGCACAAGTGGTTTCCGGTTCTTTTTACAGGGTAATGACTCTTGGTTCAAATTTAAAAAAGAAAAACTTGCTTTCTGATGAATATTAATCACACATTTAACGGTCCAATTCTCAGTAATCAACAATGAATTTATTTATCCTAATAACAATACGATTCAGGATATAGGAAGCTGTAATGCAGTTAACACCCACAATCTGAATTCTGATACTGAGGAAAATTCACCTCTCCAAAATTTATCCATCTCCCACACGAAATCCACCCCATAAAAACAAATTCTTCAAAATAAATCTGAATTTCACTCTCTCTACAGTCATAATACGAACTCCAAAATATTAAAATAAGAGTAATAATACAAAATTACTGAAAACTCATATTCTCCCTGAGATCTAAAGCATAGTTCTCATGCTCTCAGAAATGCAACAAAATCAATCAACTACATGAAATGAGAAGAAGGCAAAAGGAAAAAAGGCAGAATGCAAGCTCACCAGAAGATCCTTTTCGGGAATGCCGTCAAAAAGAGATGGAGTCATCCAGCCCTCGATCACAAGCCAACCACCCAAATTCACAGCTTTAAACGGCAGATCCTGGCAGATACACTGGATTGAGAACCATGCTAACAGTAACACCCATAATGAAGCTACAAATTGCTGCTGCAGCTTCATCAGTAAATTTAAGTTAACTAATTTTCTCAAGAGATGAAAAACAGAGTCTCTTATCTCCGAATGAAATAAATCAATCACTTTTATACTTCATTTTTTAAATTAAAAGTAATGCAAAAAAGTGATTGAACAGCTATGAAAGGATACGGCCAAAGTAGAGGGAAAAAGATAGATAATTAAAGAATAAAACTCAGCCGTCGGATTCCTACAATTGGGAAATCCTAACCGTCCATAAGGGGTTAAACCACATATGGAGGCTAATAATGTAGTCTATCATGTGTCTGACAATCCAACTGCAAACAGTGGTAGTGTACAATTTGACGTAACGTGTCTGCGCTTTTTGTTAATTTTTATTTATTTTTTGTGTAGGTGCACAATATTTTGTCTTCTAATTTTCCAACGGCTACTAAATGAGATCTACGCGTGGAGAAATTTTTGTGCTAATTTTCTTGGCCTTCTGAATCTTGGTTGTCTCTTGTAGAGAGAGAGAGAAAAAAAATGTGGGCGGCAAGTGCAAAACACTCGACTTTTTTTATACTAGTTTAGACGAGCTAAACTCGAACTAGAATTAGCCGTGGGTGTCAAGCTGTCTTGTTATTGTCTTCATTATGAGTAATTTTTGTTTAGTTATTAGTCCAATGGCGATTTTGGGAAAAATAAAACCAAAAGTAAGGTTTAGCCGTATAGTGCAGTTCGATTCGGTTCTGGCAGTTTTAATTAATGTTAAAATAATAAAGGAAAAGTCAGAAAATAGACAACATTTAAATCTCCAAATATTCACATACATGACGATGAAGCCTCAAACAGAAAATACAACGATTATCACAAAGTGGGATAAATGAAGCCTAATCGACATCAAAAATAGAATTAGGATTTGTATTATCATTTTCCTTAAAATAATAAACCTATTGTACTTGGTAGCCTTTAATTTATTTTACTGTTTGTTTGGTTTGGTTCGGTTCAAAGCAATTTTGGGACCAGAATCGGGCTCTGTTCTGAGAATAATTATTAAACAGCGTCTATCAAATAAATTGATAAAGACATTGCAGCTTTATGCTCATTAAGTGAACAATTAGCTTGACTGGTCGCAGGAACTTTTGTTCTAATAATGAATCATCAATCATGTATCCATTTAGTTTAACTTACAGAATTTATGTAATTCAAAACCAGGAGAAAAAACCTCTCCCAAGTTGGACACCGGCTCATCTCGAATCAGCTCCATTCTATTTGTACGACGAAGATGCAAGTTCCTGCTTTTGCAGTCTCTTCCGTGTAAGCCATCAAATGATCTGTCGGTAGCACGAAGCACATCAGTACATTCTTCCCCCAAAGGCAAGAATGAAATCGAATACCCGAGGTACAAAAGAGCCCCGGAAAATTAGGTCATTCAGACAAATAACCAAGCTTCTAGCATTGTAAAATTTTGAAGGAAGTTATTCAACAGATACAATCTACATGCAAATTATATTCATATTTTTGCAAGAATTACTTCTGTGCCTTCAAATTCTATTTGAAAGCCCTTGTGCATCATATTATCTCTGTTTTACTTCATATCTTCATCTCATTCCCAGTCTGCAGCACTGATCAAACTGTACCATGAGACCAAGAAATTGAGTCCATTTTTCAGTTTATCATTTTAGTCGTGCATCAACTGTGTCAGATTCCAATTCCTCAGGCCTGAATTCTCTACCTCTCGACCTTTGAGCCTCCGAATAGCCCTTGCCCATTCAACACAGCTTTACAAGTTCCATGTGATAGAATCAATACCATGTGCTGCAGAAAACAGTATATTCATAGGAAAATATATCATACCGAGGATCCTAATTACTCCCAAAGTCAGTCAGTGGACTAATGGATTCAGTAGATCTGTATACAGAAATCTTACCAATATTTCATGAAGGCACTACCACCACACGACCCAGACAGGACAAGGGGCGCATCTTGGGTTACCATGCAAAATTGCCAGCTTGTATACATCTTGTGAAAAACTGAAAAATGTTGGCATTCACTTCGGTCCTATTCACTCAAATTTCTTCAACCTAGGAGTCGGTCTTCCTCATACACACTTGGTGCACAAATTAGGCACATTCACACAAAAATAGTTGTTCACCTAGTGCACTTACAGCAGCCCATTTCTCCAAAACACCCATCACATCTTTAACAATCGAACAATGAGGCACCAGCACGCCATTGTTCTTGAATAACTTCCTCGTAAGACCACAACCCTTGCAGCAAGCTCAGCACCAAATTGCAGGAGTGCATGATGTTTCTATAATTCTACCAGTAGCTGCTAGATCTCTCTCTTTCCAGGACCACTAGGACCATTTTGCTTCTTTAGAATGCCATGTTGCCACACATCACGAGATCTATCATTGGACTGGTCTAAATTATCCACTGAATTTTCTGTTCCTTGCCTTAACATCCGATAACTGCCATTCCTAGGAATTGTAGTTACGTTTGACCTTTCATCCTCCTCTGAAGGTGTGCCAGACCTGGACAAAATGTGCGGATCGTGTGACCTATATCTCGGTCCAGATCTCAAGCCCCTTGAAGAAAATGTGAAATAAGCAGATTCTGGAATGAAGTCCTTAGGCAGAGAATCCATATCTAAGTAACAGTTTCGTGCTTTTGCATCAGAAATCAATGCAGCCCAATCATCAGATTGCACCAATGCATTTGCATTCCCCATTACCTGACATAAATTTAGGTT
>JBBMKE010000002.1:19693555-19705470 GCA_037834125.1 Lippia alba | reverse complement strand
GGAGTAATTAATTTTTAAGTCCACAAATTTAATTAGATATTGGACTTGTGATTTAATTAATGTAATTAAATTAAGTCTATTATTAAATTAAATATTGGGCTTTTAATTTAATTAATAGTAATTAAATTGAAGCCCATGACTAAAGCCCATAAGGTTTTGGACCTAGGGTTTAGTATTTAAACAGATTTGTGAGAAGACAGAATTAATCGTTGTTTTTTCTTCTCTTCTGTTTTTCACAGACTACTTTTCTCTCCTCTCTCACTTCTCAATACAGTATTGAGAACGCTATTAGATAATTAATATCTAATTAGTGTTCTAGTGTGCTAATTGAATAGCTGTTCAATTACGGGTCGTGGACTACCTTAGAGGAATTCCGCGTGGGATTCTCGAAGAAGATCGATAGAAGAGAACCGGGTAGGTTTTGGAAAACCTTCACATCATCGCCATCAACCGGAAGCGAGAGAGGTATTTGTAATTTAATCTCTTGCTTAAATCGTAAATTTCGTATCAAAGGTGATCCTTATTGGAATTCCGATAAAAATAGTTTTATTATCCCCAAAAATTTTAATTTCCGCTGCGTTGGGGCCGACGAATTCCAACAGTGGTATCAGAGCCATACTTTGATCGATTTACGATTTTTAGTTCCTCGTATTAATATGATTAATATGTTGATGCGTGTCATGCTTGTTTTAATTTGATATTCGTTTGGGCAAAGTTTAAAATTTGAAGAAAAGTTCTTGTTTTAAACTTATATGAAAATTATGAGATTTTATGAATATATTGAAAAACGGCTTTTCATGAGATTATAAAATTATAATTTTTATTATGTTATATTTTAAAATGGGTTTGGAATATAATTATGACTGCACAGTATGTCTGTACAGTCTCGTGCACAGTGTGTGCAAAGTTGAAGATTGTGGCTGCTGCTTTAGGGCAGCAACAGATACGGGTCGGACCCGGATCGCGAAAAAGGACGGCTGCTGGATTAGGGCAACATTGTGGCCCAATTCTGATTGGCCACCTAATTGGCGGAACAGGATTCCAGCCTCGGACTGGGCTCCGCCTGCATGTGATTGGGCTGTTGTGATATCCCTGCCGCTAACTGGGCTCTTGCAGTTCCGTGCATGTTTGGTTGGGCCGAAAACTAGGCCGCAGCGTACTGGGCTTGTTTGAAGCCCAAGTCGCACAGCTTCCAGTATTGGACATGTAACCAGGCAGGGGTTCGGCCTACTTGCATGGATCTATAGCAGCCCATGTATGACCAAAGCCCACGCACAAGGCCCACCAGAATGAGCCCCTTTAACAAAAATTAATATTAGATTAATTCGAGGTTACAGGGTTTCGAACCTGAGACCTCAGGTTTGTTAAAGGACCTTGCTACCGCTGGACTTATTTAGTTTGTTGGTCTTTCTGAGCTAAAACATAATCTTACCTCATACAGAAACAGTTTTAAAAATGTTTTAAAACTAAAGATTTATAATTAATTTTGTAAAATTGTTTTACTTGAAAATTAATTATTTTTGCCCAAATACGAATTGTTAAAATAGAAGCATGATTTTATTAGATGGAGTTCTAATAGGAATTAAATTGGATTCGGGAATTCAATTTAATTAAAATTTGAAGGATTAATTTAATTAGTGAATTAAAAGATAATCCTTGGTCAATAAATAATTTTAGAAATTATTTAAAGACTTTAAATCGCATAATGACTATTTACTTGGTAAATTTATTTTATGTTATGCATTGGATATATGTATGGATGGATTAATCATGTGCTTTATTTGCACTATGTATGATTTTATTTTATTTGTGCATTTTGATATTGGTTTTAAACGAGAACCTGCGAGCCTCTTATTCAATTGTTGTAAGCATTGTTTTTCATTTTCTCCCCCTTAAAATATAATCTCCCTTTATTTTGTAAAGAGAGTAGTTTAGGGTGAGATCTCTAATTAGATTAAGAGACGGAGAAACGCGACGGAGCAAACAACGAAACAAGAAGCACATCAAGGCCCCAAAAGTGTTTGAGAGCAATTATTTTGATGTAATAGAATAGGATTCTATTTGCGTGCTCTCTATGAGTGTGTAATTCCATTTGATGCATGAATAGAACCATAATCCATAAAATGGCTATTACGGACCATGCATAGGAGGCCCATGATTATCTATATTTTAGGAGCATGCTAGGCTTTTATTATCTTTATGTGCATAAATGTGTTTATGCATTAAACAAGATAAAATAAGATAATAATTACAATTGATGAGTCTTGGTTGGATTTTTGAATTTCTTAAACCCTGAACCGTCTTGGATAGTTTGAGACAAAATAAATATTAAATCTAAATGAAAATTGAAGGATAAAATTCAATTTTATAAAATTTCAAGCATTCCATCAATAAATTATTTGTTTTAAAATTGATCGAAACACTAAGTATTGGCCACAAGGCGTGGGATACGAAATGACAAAAAAAAAAATTTCCCAATAAAATTATACATGAACATAATGAAAAACTTCTTCATGGTATCTTGCATGTTTCTGCCGACAATTCATTATCAATATATCATAGATAAAATTAAAAGTTGGCACTTGATGCTCAAATTACAAGATTAATTGGGTACTCTTTATCTTGAACAACTAAGAATTTATATCCCTCTTCTATGACCGTGAGGCCATCTTCATCGGTTGAACTAAGATGCTGGCATGGATCCAACACGAATTCGATTTCTGCCCTCTCTTTTGCTTCCAAACTTACACTCTGAAATCCTACCAATTGTTTGACAGGGCTTCCTTTGCTTGGCTTTGCGTGTCTTACAAAAAGCAGAGCCGGATGTTTCCCTGCCATACCCCCTGCATTCTCCACCCCCACATGAGCTGAAAATTTCAACCTATCACACACTTCTCTTCCGATCTTCGAAACTGGCAGCTGTCGGTTTACGGAATTCCCACTTTGATGATCATTATTGGTAGGCGTTAACTGATTTAGGCGGATGGTGTTTGGAGTGGAAACGAGGAATTGATAGGAATAGTGGGTGTAGCTTAGGCCATAGCCAAACTCGAACACTTTTGGTCCAGTGTAGAACCGGTACGTACGCCCTGGATATCCCGATGACCGGTCAGGCCTCATTCTCATGTCCGTCATCGGCACCTTTGTGAACTCCTTCGGATACCAAGTTACCGGCAATTTCCCTCCTATGATGCCACAAGGAAATATAGAGATAAAATATCAGTTCGCAAATCTATATATGTCATAGCTTCTAAATTAAGGTACTCGAAAAATAATTTATTTCACACCTAAGGTGTATTTTGCATGTTTGTAGGGGAAGATTTTTAAACTGATTACATATTTACACATAGACAAGTGCGGTTGATTACTGGGTCAAGACCCAACATATCTTTGTATATGAAACCAGAAATTTAAATTTGGGAGGGATAATATTGAACTTCTCCCAAGTATATTTAAACCATGTTTTTTTTTATCATTTTAGAAGGTAAAATTTAATCATTAAGAAAATTGTTGGGACATTTAAGTTGGCATAACCTAAAGGTTTGACGTAATTACACAAACATCCCCTCAGATTCGAGAAATTAAAAAATAAAAATAAAAAATCCAATGGTATATCCTAAATTTTGTCTGAACGCATGTTATTATAGTGATGAACTTTAGATATTGGACAGTATGCAACAAGGGAAAATTAAGCTAATCATAGGAAACTAAAGATGAAATTGTCTAAAATTCATGGACCTAGATGTAATACACATTCTTTGACAAGGAATTTTGTCTAATTATGCCAACCTCAGTGTGTGTCAGTTTAATCATCACAAATATATATATAGAAATTTACTGTATACAAACTTCCTCAAAGGAACAATTCTTGTTCCCGTCCCAATTAGTTGTATCCAAATTGGAATGCCTAAAAAAGATGTTACCTGGATTATGTTCGCCAAATATGATTTCAGCTAATGCAATAGCTCCTGCTTCACCTGGATAGCCAGCCCAAATGATACCACCAATTTTCGGGTCATTTTTCGCGAAAGAAACATCAACCGGACCTCCACAAACCAAAACCAAAAGCACTGGCTTCTTAGAAGCTGTGGCAACAGCTTTTATCAACCTCTCCTGCTCTCCTGGAAGACTCAGCTCCACACGATCACGATCTTCTGTTTCCTGACTTTGATCCAATCCCATCACCAAAATCACATACTCCGCCTGCTGAGCTGTACGCACAGCACCATCAACATCAGCAGTTGTACAATTCACAGAATTGCACCCATTGTGGTTAAAAGTATTTCTCACATACCCCTGGAGGGCTTTAAGTATTTCTACATTTTTGCAAGGAGGCCCTTCATAGTTTCCACGAAGTGCATATGCGTTGTTGCTGTTAGGGCCTATAACGGCCAGTGATGGAGTTTTGGATTTTGAAAATGGGAGGAGATGAGCTGAGTTTTTGAGGAGGACAATGCCGTTTCGTGCAGCTTCAAGAGCTAGTGCTTGGTGTTGTGGGGTACAAACTTGATCCGGACCTATGTTGCCATAGAGCTGTTTTTGGGGGTTGCCGTTGAATAATCCTAGTCTCATACGGACTGCAAATAAATTGTGGAGAGCTCTGTCTATTGAGGATTCCGTCACTTTTTTCTGATCGATTGCTGATCTGGTGTAGTTCTTTAAATAGGAACCGCAATTCACATCCATGCCTGCATTTTGGTGGATCTTAAGCAATGCTATAAGCTTACCTTAAATTTCTTTCACCAAATATCAACAGGAGTTTTCCATGTTTTAAGATAAAGTTCATCACTTAAACGGTTATGCAGTTCTCTGAATATAATCATATAAAATATAAAGAAATTAGTTATGCTAGCTAGCTAGATTTTCTTTTTTCGCCGCAAGTGACGCCTAATATTTCAGTCTGATTAAATGTACATCTGAAAATTGGACTGTTTTCGTTAGAGAAAGGAAAATGCAAGCTTATGTATAGATAGTTCCCTTCTAAATGTGTTCAGCATGCATTGACGTGGAATGATACATCTTTTCTGTGGAAATAAGGACTTGTTAAGCATTTGAGCTTATTCAGTGAGGTAACCAATGCATTTCCATGAAAAACTGCTTTCGGATTTCATAGATATGTATGTGTGTGTATTAAGAAGATTTCATATAGCAGACGAAAAAGTTAGGCTATAGGACAACTGAAGTTTTATGCAAAACATTTTTCCTGATTAATTTTTGGCAATTATATATATATGCTAAAGTGCTAGGAGGTAATCATTAATCTAGTCATAAAATAAAAAATTTAATTTAGTAGGTTTGTGTAACTAAGTGTTATGCTCGTAAGCTATGTTGAATGGCCACATAGGCTGATTCAAATACAATGTTATATGTAAACGTTATTGAAAATTTTAAAAATATATATTTTGTGTTACTTTCGTGGTAATGTAAATATACGCATATGCATATGTATACATATTGATATGGTCCAAGCGGTAAATAGATTCATTCCTAAGGGCGAGGTCCCAGGTTCGAATCCCCACTTGGGTGTGCGTGTGTAAAAAAAAAAAAATATGTATACATATTGATAGACGTCATTAGTGAAGAATAACTTTGCTAATACAGGCCAGGTAACATAAAATAAACACACAAAGTCCCATATAGACAAGCTGAGGTTTATTTGATTTAAGGGTGCCAAATAGGTGTGTTGGATTGGGTTTGAGTTGGGTTTTGTGGATTGGGTTAAAATGAGTTGAATGCTAATGGATTCCTAATAGGTTGAGTTTTTAATAAGTTTTAACGTGTTGTGGTGGGTTTTAATGAGCCGCTAATGGGTTCAACAACGAGTTATTTATGAGTTCATACTCAATCCAATTACCTTGCTCCATATACAAAATGTCCTTTACTAATACATTCGACTCATTTTAGACTTATTTGACCCAATTGACTTGTATTGAATCCGTTTGACATGTTTTGAACCCGTTTGACAAGTATTAGAAACTCTTCGAAATACGAGTAAACTACCTAAAGGGTATCACTTATTTTAGTTGCCAATAATAGAACGGAAACAAGGGTTCAGCCATACCAGCTTTGAGTACATCTGCTACTGCATCTTCAGGTACCCTTGCATACTTATGATTATCATGAATGATTGAGACTGCATCGCAATCAGAGGTGATATACCTGATATATAACCAAACATAAGTTAAAGTATGACGAAATTGTTTTCTAATTATTTGCATTTAAAAAATTATGTTCTTGAATGGAAAAGTCGCATTTTAAATATGATTTGAGTGTTTACCCATGGAACCCCCATTCTCCACGTGCAATTTTGGTTAAGAGATTGTAGTCAGCACAATTAGGGACCCCATTAACCCTGTTGTAAGCACACATAATTCCACTCGCTTTGCCTTCTTGAACACAGCTTTTAAATGGAGGCTGATATGTATCCGCCAGATCTTGCTTTGTCACCTGATCAAACAAAGTATTTAATTATAAATAATGCCTATGTTGCACGGATACGGACATGGCGACACGGACACGACACAATACGGATATGGTGATATGAATTTTTTTGTGAATTTTCCATGTGATAAGTGTCGGACAAGGGTATCCGACTCGACACGACACGACACAGCAAAATTGATATTTTTAAAAATATCGGTGCATTAGACAATAATTCTTTTCCATATCTATCTATGCTACTATTCAATAGCGTAAAGTTCCCGATAAATAGTGAGAATAAAGAGCCCAGAGCAGTGACGAAATAGAATTATAAATTTCATGAGTCACTTAATATCTAATTTCAAAATGTGGACTTTCTTAATTAAAATGAACTATAATATACATATCCGTGACATCCAAGTGGTCTAAGGACGGACCAAAATGGTCCAATATTGGTGGAAAATAGAAAAATAGTCCGTGTTATCCAGGCGAATGTACCAAGGAGAAACTATTTACAACACTTGAGTTAATAAGATATTTCAAAATTTTCTGAATATGTTACAGTATTTTAGTAAAATTTCTCACACATAAGGTTTGTACTATAGGATACTGAAACCGTTGCTCCATACAATTATTGAATGACATCGACTTATAAAGAATGATACAAAATAAAGAATAATTATCAAACCAAACAAAACAAAATCTGAAAATTAAAAGGGGAAAAAAAGAAAAAGAAAATCTAGTGGGCCAAAACTAAAAAGATCTCAATAATGAATTGAGTTTAAGAAAAGAAAGAAAAAGAAAAACCCGTGATTGATGGGGAAACATTATTGTAAGATAAGTTAATCCCCTCTTTTAATGTAACACGACAAGCAACAAAGCATGTCCCACGCGAAATCATTCAATTTTAGTAACCTAATCTGCGGACAATTTCAATAAAGGGCCTTTCATACCTGCCCATCATTTATTTATTGATTTACAAAGAATAATAGAATATAGACGTCAAGGCTCTCGTATCAAGAACTTTAGCCTACACAAATTCCACTCTCTAGTAACTTGCGACTCCAATATTCATTTAACAAAACAATCGCCATTGCATGTAATGCTGACATCTCATGAATCGAGAAAGAAAAAACTGCCAAGACCAACTCATTTGACTTCATCTATTTGGTTTTATTAAGAAAATAAATTTGCAACCGATAATTTTTTTCTCAATTATTTGATGAACATGAAAAATGTATGGTAACATATATACAAAAGCTGTCAAGGTTTTGTGCTCAACTTTGTTTGTCTAAATTTTGTGACTAATCACCGGTGGATGACAAAATAGATATAATGTTAAACAATTCACATGGCAAGGTGTGCATAGTAAAAAAAGGAAAAAAAAAAAGGATAAAATAAAGTGCTAGCATATATAATTCGACAAAATAAAAGTTTTTTAAGGCAACAATATATTATATATGCGAATGCGAAACAATCTATTGGGGAACTTTTCCCCTTCTATCATTCACCTGGTTCATGATTTGTACCAAAATTTATTCTTAAGAAATAATTGAAACATATATAATCGGACATTATACGTTTTGTTGAAATTTTGATTTGCTACGTTATTTTAAAAAAATTCATATGCGTTTTAGGATGCCAAATTGTCAAGGACCGCAAATAAATAAGTAATAAAAATACAGTAAAAGAAGGAGATGCTATAAAAAAAAAGAGTTAATTGCACAAAAAATATTGTGATATATCTAATTAGCACTTAGAATCCTGTGATTTAAAAATTCTCAAAGAGAACCCTGTGATTGTAATAAATTAGCACTCAATTAGCATTTCAAACTCTACAGTCAGGTTGTAGAGTTTTGAGTGCTAATTTTAATACAATCATAGTTTTAATTTATATAATAACATGATTTTCTTTAAAAATTTTAAATTACAGAATTCGAAATGCTAATTACACATAACACATGGAATATTCGTGTAAAAGAAAAAAAAAAGTAAAAGAAGGAGAAAAGTGAGAGTTAATTACCCGGGCATCAAATCCCAAGCGACTAACGCCATTCCAATTGTCCAAATCATAAGCAGTGAAGTGTTTGCAGCAAGCCGAAGCCTGAAGATGACCATTGTTGAGCTGGCCACCTTGAAAGCTGTCACCCTGAATTCCTCTAACATATGCAACTGCATACTTTCCTGCAACCAATGGGTCTTCGCCAGGTGTCTCCTGCCCTCTCCCCCACCTTGGGTCTCTGAATATGTTTATGTTTGGTGCCCAAAATGTCATCCCTTTTGCTTGCCCTTCATTATACACTGCTCTTGCTTCTCTCCCAGTCGCCTAACATTCATGCTCATTACTCAATAAATTTATATTAAACGACACTTAATTGGCTTCTAGGATTTCATATTAAGATGATTTTCCCTAATTTTTATGCATTCAATGTTAATATATATAGTGGGGCAGTATTAAATTTTCTGAGCATTATGATAGTAATTAGTAAATAGAGAGATTTTTAATTATTTATTCAAAAAAAAAAAACTATGGAAAAGTCTATATTATTTCGATTTTTATAGATCTGTAATTATTTATGACAAAATCTATGAATTCGAATTCACTATCACACTCGACTTCTCAAATATCAATAACAATGCTGAGTATGAGCCTTTGATGGCGGGATTGAAAATGGCTAACTAATTGACAACCTTGACCACTAATCACGGCTGTAAACAACACAAATAAAATGAAGAAATAAATTCTTAATTAAATGTGTTGTTTTCTTTTGACATGAAGTTTATATGATTATATGGGTTGTTTTCATAGACAGAAACAAGAAAAGAAAAGGTTTTTACACTTTAGAATTGTGTACTTTTATTGCCGCAACCTTATGTTGCTGATACAAATCTAACCACATAAATGGTAAAGGTATATATAAATTGATGCAAGCAACTCATTTATGAAAAAAATTAAAATTTGAGTCTACCGTACCTGGCCAATGCGGTACCAGAGATGAGAATCAAATGTGGAAGCAGAGAGTATGACTTGGGGGAAACTGGTGGCGCCGCTGATTTTACCGTTAAAAGAAATGCCATATCCATAACCTGAGACGCCGTGCAACGCCTCCGACCACCACTCGTACGGTGGAATGCCGAGTCGTGGGATCGCCGGGGCCGAGTTAACCAGCTGAGATATCTTCTCATCCAGTGTCAGCCGCGAGACCAGGTCATGGACTCGTTGATGGATAGGCAGTCTAGTTTGGCAGAATGGGAATGAGTTTTTTTGCGAGTCGCATGAGAATGGTGGCTGAGCCGCGGCACCGCCGTGGAGGAGGAGGAGGAGGAGGAGGAGGAGCGGGATGACCGTGAAATGGAATTTCATTATTTTTAGAACTGAAAATGAGAGTGAAAAGATAAAGTAGATGTTTGGGAATGGATTTATGTGAAGGCTAAAAAGCAAGAAAGCCACCGACTAGAGAATGGTTTAAACTTTAAAGATTTTTCATGAAAGTGGTTGGAATTTTTAGGATACGCACATATATCGTTTCACGTTTTTATAGAGCTCCGGAGTCCGAACTGCTCACTTAAAATATATTAGGAGTTTGGACATAAATATAATTTTTCATAAAATTATAATGTTCAAAGTTCAAATGTTATTTAGTAATTAAATAGTTAATTTGATTTTGGACAATAATTAAGGAAAGGATCATTCAAAGTTATTTGGACTACGATTAACACTTAATTTAGTGAAGAATATGGTCAAATCCCATAGCACTCCAAGAAGATAAGTCATATTCCAAATCGGATAAAGATTAATAATTGATTTCTCCAAATCGCATGAGATTTCAAGTGGAATTTGTGGCAAGTTGAATAAGGATTAATAATTGATTTGGCTAAATAACATAGAAGTAGTTTATTTTCGCTTAATGCGGGGCACTGCGTTGGCTTAATATCACAGAAATAGTTTACTTTCGCTTACTGCGGGCCAGTATGTTAAAAGGGACGCGCAAGTTTTTTTTTAGTTATATAATCTTTAGTTTTGAAAAAATTTAATATCTAACTCTTTGCTTCATTAAAGTTTAATTAATTCTTAATTAATTATTTATCTAATTAACCCGTCATTAGATGAACCTTTTAAAAGTTCTTTTTAAAACGCAAAATTTATATAAAATACAAACTGACTCAAAATCATTCAATCAAAATTTGTAGTGCGATCACAATTCCAAACCCTATTTTTCTGATTTTCCTTGTCCGTTTATCTTCCCGTTCATCTTTAATAATCATTTTTCTCTGAAACAGACGACAACAACAAGAAATGCTTTCACATTCTTCTTTGGGTTTTCCGCATTTCATTTTCAATGATGTGTTTTCACATATTTCTGTTCTTACATATTTATTTATGTGTTCACATATTTCTAGCAAGTTTCTCGGTTTGCAGTGGACACTTAACTAAGAAATGTCGTAATTAAAAGAAAATAAAAAAGAAAATCTTCAAAGAAAACATAGCATCAGTTGATCTTTAGTTGAAATTAATGGAATCTTACAAAAATCTTCGTTAATTATCAAAAATTAAAGAAATATTCATACAATGGATTAACCAATATAAAAAAATTTCACAGAATCTGGATCCTAACTTTCAACGACTCGATCATAAAAAATTTTCACAGAATCGATTCTCAAAGAAAAACTTAAAAAATTATATTAAAAGAAATCTTAAATTAATTTTATCATACATTTCTTCTAATAAAACTTCAAAAGAAATCTTAAAAATTATATTGTATGAAATAAGTAATTTATTTCTTTGAACAATATATCATTATGATGGACCTAAATTACGCTCACATCTCCACCGTCCACGTATCATGATCTTAAGGGATCACATTTGGAGTCAGAAAGCATCAGGGCCTGATGCCCGAAGGAATGAGCTCGTGAAGGAATGCCAGCCCTTTCCTTCCTCTTATATCAAGAAGAGACTCATTGTGACGCCCCGGTCTTTCGGCGGCTTGTGTTTGTTAATGTGTCATTAATTACGCATTTTAAATTTCATTTAATTACGTAATTATGTGATGTATTTGTTATTATTTGAAATACTTTACAACGTGACTTAAATGATGTACGTGAATAAATGAATTGATTGAATTAATTGATCGAATGAATTACGTGCGTTTGAATTAATTGATTGCGTGCTCGTTTCTTTGTGTGTCGAACTTCGAACTTGATTATATGATTAATGTGCATATTTTAAATTATGGCATGAGTGTTGTAATTTATTTGAAATTTATGTGGCATTTATGGAACTGAAACGAACCCTTTTACACCCTAAAATGACCGAAAATGAGCCCCTAACGTACGCGTACCTAACCCACGACCCTATGAGACCCTAGCCCACACCCTAACCCACTTGGACACTCTCTCTCCTCCCTTTTCAGCCATCCCAACCGAGCCATACCCCCTCCCCACACCAAATTACTTCATCTTCTTCACAAGAAAGAGAGAAAAGAGGGAGAAACCAT
>JBBMKE010000002.1:19638769-19653085 GCA_037834125.1 Lippia alba | reverse complement strand
TTATAAACATTTCATCTAAGCAGCTTCTAAGGATTTCCTCAAGAATTACTTCAAGTGGATTCTGTTTTCTTTTTAACATTAATACTATCTACACAGTTTGGTTCACCACTATGGCACTTAACCAAATCCAAAACCTTCATTGGCTTCATGAATAGCAAGCAGCAGTCTTTCTTCCAGACGCTGTTTGGAAGGATATTCTGGTAGATCCAACTGATTGAAACTGCATGGAGTTTGTTAAGTGTTTTCATAAGCTTCTTACTAATATCCATTTCTGGAGAAAAGCACAGATAAGTCAAAAGGATAGCTGCAGTCGATTTTCATGGAAGAAACAACCAATACATTTAGAAAGCAACATTGATCCTCTTAAAAAAAAAGGATAAAAAAAAAAAAACCAATACATTTCAAGGATCAAAAGTAAAATAGTTGAAAGAAATATTCACCATGTGTGAGCAGAAGGCAAGTGATCTGGATTGCCATATGCCTTGTGAATCTGGAATTTTTGAGAGCCAGAAATTCCTTGCAGTGCACTAAATCCTTCTAAAGGCACCTGAGGCAAGGAAAAATATGTTATTAATCAACCGCAACACGTGCGCCCAACAGAAGAGATTTGAGGATTACACTTAAAGATTAGTCATGCATTTAGAGATTCAACAATTCCAATTCATATACACATAAATCAAAAACGAAGAGACGGGAAGGAGAAAGAAAGGCAAATTCTATGGAAAACATCTAAGTTCGTAATACTAAAAAGCTTCTAAAAGCAACAAAAAAACAATGCCCGATAAATGACAAATATATTTATCAACTTGTGGATGCATGCTGGAAACCCAATGTCGTATCAAGAGAAACCTGGTCAAAACCCAAAAGGTGGTCGGATGACTAGGTGTTTCTACTGTATTTGAAGTCCAGATACAGCACCATGCTTTCAGAAAAAAAGACTACTGATGACCAAAATAGTGGTCGGATATGTAGGTGTTTCTACTGTATTTGAAGTCCAAAACAATACCATGCTGTCATAAACAGGGCTATGCACATTGTGATGAATATCAGCCAATATAGTTTGTTACTCATTCAATGAGATAGAACAGAAGGAAATTGATTCCTGACAGGAATCATGTTCGCAGATATGCAAGAGACTGATGATATTGGCCACCAAAAATCAAATAAGAATGTAAAGTACCTTTGAGGTTCCAGTAACAAATTGAAGGAGACGAGCCTTATCTTCTTTACTGAATCCTTTGACAACCTCCCAGAACCATTGAATGGCAGGGGAAGCAGCACTATAACCAGAGTATTCCGTGTTTGCTCTTAGATCATCCACTATGACACATTAATTTTGATTGGATTAGAACTATTAATGCATAAGCTTAAGCAATGAAACAAGTTGTTGGGATACAGAAATGATTGCCAGAATAGGAAGAAAAGAATTTTTAAATACTCACAGTCAATGTCTGGAAGCCCACTTATAAGAAGTTCCAGTTCCTTGTCATTGAAAATGGAAATCAAATCACGAGAAATTAGCTCATTGAAACCCTCCATAAATGCATTTATCTGGGGACGGATCGCAGTTGTCAATCGATGCTCAGCGACTAAATCAACATACTGGTGCTTGTTTTCTTCTGTTACTCGGATATTTCGACCACCAGGAATCAGTTCATAGTCAGTAACCTGCATAAGAGAAGCAGACTCGAAATTTGAGAGAATAAAAGATCACGAAGTACCAAATCACAGTCAAAACAGAAAATTACTTACTTGGGCACGCTCATACAGTATAAGTTTTTCTTCATCAGCATCTATGCTGAATGTTAAGTCCAGAATATCACTTATATCATGCTGCAATGGTAATATATTTAAGATCAGTAGGCAATGTTAACATTCAGGTGGTCCAGTTGAATCAAAGGAAACCGGGGAGATTGTCGACATGACTAACCTCGAGCATCCATTTTAAATTTTTAAAATAATCTGGATCAATAGCCTCAATATCATGGTAAGTCACTTTAACGCCAAGAATATGCTTGTAAAAGGAACGAGTGAAGTGAACATCGAGGAGCTGTCCATCAAATAGTGCCTTCCCCACCTGTAAAATAAGCAAAAACATGAGAGATGCCTCATGCACTGTTCTCTTCCACAGTAGTGAACAAATTGAGAAGATACTCACAACTCGTCCAACAAATTTAAAGTACGATAGATGCTCAGTTTGGTAAACAGAGTTGGGGTTCGGCTGAAATGTTGATTCATTCCCAACCGTTGTGAATAATAGTGCCCCCTTGTCAAATATTACTCGGGAGAGTAACTGATACCATTCCCTGGTTAGACCACCAGCATCAATGCCTTCCTCCCCTTGAAAATGGACAGTCAACCTACCCTTCAAATCTTGGGCAGACCTCAACCGCAACTGATTGTAAGAATCTTCAAGAATGTAAGCTCTTCTTACAGATATTCTTAGAGGATTGTGGTGATGATCATGCAGATGCTTGATCTGCGATCTGAAGTGAGAACGCTTGTTGTCAAAATCAATAAACCGAGGAACCTTCAGCATGAGCGAAAAGGATTTTTCAAGTAGACCCGGATTTTGCCTAACGAAAGCATTGAGCAGCTTTCTATGCTTCTCTGAGAACTTTACAAACGCAACATGTTTCTCATCCACTTTCATTGTGAGTCCCACACTCTTCTGTTGACTAGCAGACACATCGTCAACAACAGAAACAGAAGTAATACCAAATTCATGGCCTGACGACTGACCAGGATGCAACTTCTCACACGCTACAAAGAAAGATTCTATATATGGCAAGACATTCTGGGTACCGGCAGGAAGAGGCGGCACCGAACTAGATGGTTTAACAGATGAATGTGAAAGATCAGGAACCATATCAGAATAGCTCTCTATTTTGCTTATGCAGTTGCTCAGTTCCTGCCACAAGGGCTCAAGAGCTGCATTAATATCCCAAACTAGCGAAACAGTAGCAGCATGCTCTGAGCCAGGGAGGATCTGGTGTTTTTTGTCCTTATCAAGTAGAGCAACTAACGAGCTGAGCGCTTGCAAGACCCTAAGAACTGGAGCCCCATGCGTAGTTGTATTAAGAAGTGCTTTCTCTATCTCACCAAATATGCGCAACTCTTCTGTTGCAGACTTGGTTAGTATTTGAACTGAACCAGCAAGTTCAGTGATAAAGAGATGACAGTGAACAGGAGCAATAGTCACCAATTTTCTTAGTACCTCTGACACCAGAGTATACGCATTATCTGACAGACTGCAAAAGAAGATGTATTCAATTAAGCACATATTAATACAAGAACCAATACAGCACAATGTATTCAAAGTAGGGAAAAGCACTAGTATGGTTTGCAGCTAAATACAAGTAGTAAATTATGAATGAGATACAGTCTCAATGTCATAATTCCATAAAGATCATTAGAGCTCATTATTTGACTTCAATTAAGAACTGGTACATGTTTGTCATGTGGGTTTAACTAATTCTAGAAAATAATATAAATTCGGAATGCATACAGAGAAGGTTCAATTAATATCCTGTCACTAGTCTGAAGTAAGAGCTACTATGATCTTGATCACAAAAGTCAACCGTATGGTGTGTGGGTAACCCAATGACGGAAATTAAGGGAACGTCTCCTTGTTAGCTCTGTTACGAGTCCCTATCTGCACGAATCAGTTTTACACAAGCTAGAGGCTCAGTGGGGAAGGCTACCTACACTAGGTGCCACAGTCCACACTTAACTTGAAATGCAACCCCTTCAATTTTAGAGAGTTAAATATCAACTTTGAGTTATTACTAAAAGCATTCTCAAGAATATCTGCAAACCATTACTAATGTACAATGACCCAATATACAAATGCACTGGACTAAGCCGCTATGAAGAAGAATTCTATGCATTAATATCAAGAGACAAGAGAAAGAATTGGCATAAGTTCAGACCCTTCACGTGCAAGAAGTGAGCATAGAAGTTGAAGTTCAGGTTTTGGCAAATTGTTGAGATTGCTTTGGACCCTTTGCTCTCTAAATGCATCATAAGATGACGTCTCCCTTGAAGAACTACCCTCTTCTGAAGCCGCAGCAGATTCTAAATTCATCTCAGCACCTGATGCGGAAACCTGAGCTGAAGCTGACTTTTCAGAAGCAGATGTCCTTGTGTCATGAGATGAATTTGTTTTCCTCTCAGCATTGTTGATTATCACATCCAATAAATTTAGTAGCTGTCAGAATGAAAGAAAGAAATATATATACTTAACAGGTTATTGGAATTTTAGTTGCAACCGTCAAAAGTTGTTTACAAACAAACCTGCTCCAGATGAGCTATGCTTCTTAGGTAAAGTGATTGGTTCAAAAGACTTAGAAGCAATACAAGGGCCGCCTGTCCTTCCTGGTGTTGCTTCTTGTCTACCATGTCTTCATCAAGAAGCATAACAGATTTGCCCTTGTCATTAGAGCTCAGCGACCCCTTAGGGGTTATTCGTGGCACTTTCAGTTCAAGTAATAGTTTTGCAACCAAAGGATGATTACGAGCCAAGTAGGTGAGAGTCTCCAGAGCTCGCCGAGAAACCAAAGGTGGAACGCCTGTTAAGGGAGAAAAAGTGGCATATATAACTTCACTTACAAGAAAAGATGAAAAAATGAGGAGAAATTGCAAACAACGAAAGCCTAGATCTTTTTAGATGGATATGATGCAGAGTCCACATTCATTCTGCATTATCCCTCTCCTACTACATCTGTTGATGAAACTTAAAGAAGTTACAGCATTTCAAAATACTAACATCGAAATCCTGAACAGTAATGCATACAACCAAGAGGTAACAAACGAGGAGGCAGTTTTGACACAAAGGGCAGGATGGATCACCTGGATCTAGAAAATGCAAAAAAGAACGATTGATTATACTTACCATCAACAGATTGAGGTCGTGAATACATCACATGACCCTGGCAAGCATACAATCTATAAGGAGGTTCCACTGCATGCATATTGCTCAACAATTTCCCTTTATCCAACATCAAGAAGTCCATCAAAATTCTTAACAAATCAGTTCTGGTATCAGCATGAGCACAGAGGTTTAACAGGAGTCTCTGTTGGCTTTTATAAAGGGGCTGCAAAGAATTAGATCAATTAGATTTACAAATCAAGCGACGAGTCCTGTGAAAGTCCATGGACACTGCAAGTACCTGAATTACACGAAGCAACCGGATCAATGCTTTTAAACCTTCTGTGTCAACTAAAGGGGAGCCATCTGCGTCAACTGGCTTAATACCCATAGATCGACGAGAAAGAGTGCCACCAACTCCGTCCAAGCCATCACCTCGTCTAGAAGACTCACCCCTGCGGTTTCGAGGATATATACCAAATAGCGTTTGATTATATCTACGAGCAAACCTTTCTCGTAACATGTTTGCTTCAGCAACTAGGGCAGGTGTCAAATTTGCAAGAATAGCATCAGACGAAGTTAGAAGAACCTGGAATGCCAAGGAAGACAACAGCAAAATGTTAGAATTACTGACCATTGAAATTTAAGGTGAGCTAAGGTACTAACAGGAATAGAAGCCAATATGAAAGTAAGGATGAGATACCTCTTCTCTTATGTCTGAAGGAAAAGTTGCAATAATAGAGACTGTGTCCATTTCAACAGGCTGACCTTCCAATTCTTGGGACTGATTCAGCCTTTGAGCCCTTTGTTGAGCCAGAACTTCTTCACGGATGTCGAGTGGAAGTGCTGCAAGAAATTCTGGATCTATATCCCCATTATTTTGTGGCTCAAGATTCTGCGACTGTGGAGCTTCACTTGGTTGAGCAGAAAGAACCTCAGCACGTAACTCCTCAGGAAGTGCATCAAGAAAAGCAGGATCAATGGATTCAGCATCACGATTTTGTTGTTCTTCCTCCACAGGTCCACCTTGATCCGCTTCACGTATTGACTCTTCTGCAACTTCATTGACACTGTGGAGTGATGTATCTCTCCCACCTGTGGATGTATTATTACTACTAGATAACGAATTACCTCTCCTCATTCGGGTATCAGCACCACCTTGCCTGTCTCCACCATCATCATGGCCATCAGCACTTCCAATCTCAACATCTAGACTGCGTAAGCTCTCACCTAAAGTAGCCCCACTTCCGCCACTCTCTTGACTCACTGCTTCGACATCACGCAATACCTCAGCATGTTCATATTGAGATTCAACAGACCGACGTGGTCTACTTGATGATTCTGTTCCCTGAAGAGAATCCTGTGCAATAGCTGCATTATCAGCATTTCCAGAGCTGTCTAATGTTGCTGAAGAGGGAGGCGGCATGTGATTGCCTCTTACACTGCCTTGATTTTCAGGTGTCGTCTCAGTGAACTCAGGAGGACTGACTTCAGTTTTATTTGGGGATTCAATCATAGTAGTGTTGGAGGATTTCTCAGAGGAGGGCCGCCTCAAGCTGGAAAGAAGCAACTCCTCAAGGCCTTGGGGTATAGCAGATGAGTTTGATCCACCACTCAGATGGCTTTCATTGGCCAACAAATTAAATCGATGTCCTTGGCGTCCATTCCGAAGTGATCGGAAAAATGAATCCAACCGTGACGATGAACCCTCTGGATTCCTATCAGACGAAGCATCACGTTCATGCTCTGCAAAGAGATGTAAATATAGTGGATCAGATGACTATATAAGTTTTTATCAAAACACTGAATAGCACCACACACTGCAGGAATGATTCAAATTTCAAATAAACTAACAAAAAAGGCTTGAGGTTCATTAAACAAGCACCAGATTGTCTAGCAGGACCTGAACTCAGTGAGGAATGCTGTTCCACAAGAAGTGGATGTTGGGAAGCAGTATTGCTGTCACCACTTCTCCCCAAGAGATTATAGATGGATGTAGTTCGTCCCTGGCGTCTGGAGCCGAATATTTCAACCGGCATAACATGAAAAGTTTCACTGGAAACGCTATCTCTACCAAAAACCTCTATGTGGTCAAATACATTCACCCCATTCATCCCCTCACCAAGTTGCACTATTACACCATCCTCATCATCTTCATCATCCTCATCATCTTCATCTTCTTCCATCACCTCCTCATCAAACTCATCTTCATCAATTTCATGATCATCTTGATCTGTATCTGGGTGTGGGAGGTGATGGCCTTCGTCTTCTTCAATATCATTGTGTTCGTCATCACCATCTTCATCCTCATCTTCATCAACTTCATCTGCTTCATCACCGGACATGTCATCATCATCGTCTTCTTCCTCATCCTCATCAATATTCGCTTCTCCAGAAGGGCGAATTTCAAATCTTATCCCCACATTGTCAAGACCACTTTCATGATTTTGTGCATCCTCAAGATTCTCCTGCATGTAATCACCTTCAGCAGCAGCAAAGCCCCCATCAATGTCCTGGTCATGCTCCATATCATCAGTGACAGTTTCAGAACCACCATAGTTGTGGCCAGTGTGAAATGACTCTATCTGGTCTGTTGGCGTCACATTATCACTAGCAAGGTTTAGTGCATCTACACTCAGCGAGCTACCGCCATTTCCTTCCCTAGGCTGACTTCGATCAGTAGGTTTTGTAGATCGGTCTCCTTGTCCATTACCAGACTCAAAAGCATGAACATGTTCCTTAGTCACCGACTCCATAACCTTCACAATTCCAGTCACAGCCTTCGGAGAATCAGTATGATCCAGGTCCAAGACACGCAGTGTTCGAGTGAGAGACTGAACAAGGCCAATCTCTATGAAAGTAACAGAAGCCTCTGCTGAAATGTATGAACCTGATGGTGACCGAGCAGACATTACATCATTGAGAAGGTCAATGAGAGCCTGAATTTCAACTCTTGCCACCCTGAAACCATTAGAAGAATCAACAAAATCATTAAATACATTACTGATCTCTGTGAAGATTCTTTTCCTTGCCTCAGTTGAGCGAACACAGGACGCCATGAGAAACTGATTCGCTTTACTAGCCAGTTTATGGCGCCAGTCAACTTCACTTTTCCGCTCCTTGTGAATTTTAGCATGCGGAAGAAACTTGTGAAGAACATGGTGAAAAATCCCACCAGTACAGCAGGCAGAAGCAGCTCGCTGTGGAGTTCCTCTGTAGTTACAAACTTCTCCATCTTTCCGTACAAGGATATGCACAGATGAACCATACATTAAGAGAATTTCAGTCAGGAGCTTCAACATAAATACCACCTTTGCCATAGATACAGAGGATTCTGCACAGCTGGATTCATTTGATTCAGATTGCTGCGAAATAGCTTTTCCTTTACCCTTACTTGCAGAAACATCAATTTCCATATCTGTTGTTGATGAGCCAACCTTAATAACAGATCCATCTTCCAAAGGAGGAGGTGTGAAAGATATTACTGAATCTAGTAGAAGATCAATTACATTTACAAAACTCTGAGGAGGTTTTCGGTGAATCTTCGAGTTTTTAGAATTCACATCTAGAAGCTTCCCATGCCCACAACCATGAGCTACTGAAATTGTACTAGAAAGGCTCAACTTCCCATCATTAGTTTGTTGCTTCTCCCTCTCTTCTTGTTGTTTTTCTTTCTCCTTTTCTTTCTCTTTGCATTTATCCTTCTCACGATCTTTTACTAGTACAATATACGGCCTCTCACCCACCATCTCCACTTGACAGACAGATTTAGCAGCTTGCATAAAAATTGCAGTATCCCGTTGGACAAGTGAACTTAAATTTGATAGAAAATTTCGGGCTGTAAGCCTTCCACTAGACTGCCGATTAGCAGCAGTGGCAAAACTATGCCGTATCTCAGATTCCATTGCTTGCTGTAGAGTTTGAGAATCTTCGAGGATGTGGCGTATTATAATAGCCACAATATTGTCAAAGCCAACAAACAAGCTACTCGCTGGTAAGGAAAGAAGCAAATGCAGGCCTCCAGCATCCAAAAAGCTAACAGCAACTGAATGAGTTCTAGTGAGAGTAGAACAGAGCTGCAAAACAGCATGCATAGTTTCAGAAGGTAATTGCTTTCTGATGCATGTACAAGCTATTCCAGCAAGTCTCTTCTGTTCCTGCAAATCCAAATTTTTCAGTGGTGCTCCCAAAGACGTATGCACCTTATTCTGCATGTCCTCATCAATAACAATAGAAGTTTGGTTTCCCATATCATTCATCTTGAGGAATTCTATCATATCAGCATCTAACTTTGTATCCACTTGAGCAAGTCGATCAACGGCAATAAATGCTGAAGTTACCCACCGGGGAACTTGAGATGATTTTTGGTCATCTGAACCACACCATAGCAGAAGAAGATCCGAAACAAGTTTAACGAAACCATTCTTGGAAGCTAATTCTCTAGCTGCTTCATCTTCATTAAGAATCAAAGCAAGAACATGGAAGAAAGCGGAAAGCATTTTCTGGTTCCCACTGTCGGATATGTTAGCACAGCACTTCACTTGTTCGATGATGAATAAAACTACTTTTGATCTTTCCTGCCCGTCATTTTGTGAGCAAATCATCACAAGCAGATCCCTAACTGGGAAAACTAAAGTCTCGTTCATTTGCAGAAGCGTCCTGCACTTTGACAACAGCTCATCAACGGGAGGGAGATGCACCAATTCCTCTTCAATGGTATGAGTGTTTTCATTTGTAACATCTTCTTTTGAATCTGTTCCAGAGTTCCCAAGAGACATTGCAAGTGCTCGGGCTAGTTCATCATCTTCTTGGGTTTCCTCAGAATGTGAGAACAACCATTCCATCGCAAGCTCCACACTATTTGAACCAACCTGCCTTAAAGCCTCTTCAGCTCTTGTCCTCGAAAACCCCATCTCCACTATTGTCGAAATAGTTGTCTCGTTTGGTGGAGGACCAGACACACGACCCACATTGCTACCAACATTTTTTACTTCAACCCCAGAGAAGATGTGCCTAAAAATGTTAACTACTGTAGTAATGAACTCATAACTACATTCAGAGAAACGTTGATGATTCCAAACAGGAAGCACAGCTTTCAGCACCATTGACTGAAGAACTTTCACAAAAGTTTCTGGATCCGGAGGAAATGGAACATCCCCATTAATTAGGGGCTGTGTAAGCAAGTGTTTGTTGAATGGAGATAAAATAAAAGATGAAGTAACCAGGTGGTCCATGAGTTTACCATAGCTAGCTGAGGGCCCATAAATCCCCAAGTGATCAGTTTCTTCAACTTCATTTTGCCTTCCATCATCAGTCTCCATAGGAGAAGCAGGAGCTCTTCTGATGGCAAAAGGCAATTGATTGGTGGCCTCAAATGTGGTCAAGACCGTTTGAATAACTCCTCGTCCATATAAACTATTTAATATAACAGGATTACATGAATCGGGCTTGTCCAAAAGAATACCATCAATGAACTCAACAACCTTACTCAAGTAGCAACATTTAGTAGAAAAAGAATCATCAGATCCAGTCGAATTTACATGTCCCCCAAAATTCATGTGATCCATAGCTATAGATGCAATAGTAGAAGCCACTGATTTTGAAGGAGCAGATACGTTTAGCATATCATCCCTTCGTCGAGATGGAAGTAGCATCACCTTTCCCAATTCTTGAAACAAATGGGTTATGTGGATTGACAATGATCTTACCATATCACAACAAGCTTGATGATATGACTTCTGATTATCATCATCCTTTCTGGCACTAGTTTCAGTCAAATCAGAAGAGCCAGATTGATTTAGTTCCTGACTGGATTCAACCTGCAAGTTTGAAGGCGCATCAACAATTGGTCGTTGGTGAAGACTTGAAGAACGAGCAAGATCACGATACAGATTAATTAGATCAAAGAACTGTGATTCAAAGCTCCATCCAGAAGTTCGCCTTCTAAGTAAAGGATCAAGAAACTGCCTGAAGGAGTTCAGCCTTGGGTCTTCAGTATCATGCAAGCCCAATTCAGAATGTTTTGCACCATTAATACTAGCATAAGATCCATCCTCCGCTTCAGCCTTAGTGTCTTCAAGTAGTGCTATTTGCCACAGAACTTCCCGGTGAACATGACCAATATCTTCAAGAACATCTTTATGGTCATTACCAAACTCAGTAAGCAATGCAGTTACCCAACGGCTATCTTTTGATGCAGCAAGAAATAAGAGGAACTCAACGAGAGAGAGGGATGAAAATACTATAGTATCTGGGCTAGCTCTAGGGTCCAGCAGAAAGGATCTCGAGACGGCAGTGATCCCATTTAAAGTTCCCTTCAAATGATTGCGTAAAGAAGAACAGATAGCACGAGCCATAGGAGTGGAATGATGCTGTGTAAAGCACTTGAATACCATAGTACTATGCAAAGCTATTGACATTCCCTCGGAAGACTGAGTAATACTTGGGCGTAAAAGAAGTTTCAATAAAGCCTCAATACCTGATTTTTCTACAAATAACCGACAAGTCTCCGAATTTTCCATTGTTCTATGAACAAGTACCATCACATGAAAGATAAAAAGCTGCATACACTGCTCATCACTTATACTTGTAACTGAGCAATCAGCTGCACCAACTTGCGAGCAACCATTCTCAGATTCCATTGAGTCCATTTCCATTGCATCACTTGCATCAGGTTTTCCAAGTGACCCGCTGCACTTGGTATCCCCAATTAATGCTATCTTATCGATTATTTCAATAATTAGATCAACGCCACTTCCTCTCAACGAAGATACATGCCGCAACAGCTCTTCGACAGCATTTGCAAGAGGAACAATTCCTTCATTCATAGCCATAACATACTTCCTCTCAGTGAAAATGTGAATTAGGAAATGTAAAGCAGAAGTTTCTCTTACAGCCTCCAAGCCTTTGGAGTTGAGGCATATAGCACCAAGACCATTGGGAATACATGTAATTGCTTTCGGAGAAGGAAGTATTCCAGCCACAACAGATGATAAAAAAGCAGTAGGAAGACCCAGGTCATACAAAGTATTAAAACACGTCGGATCTTTGTGAATTATTTCACTCATAAGACTCGCAGCCGAGGAGTAAATCTCACCACCAAATTTTTCCTTGCTACTGAAAATCATTAACAAAGTGGGAGTCAAAGAAACATCATAAGAATTCTGTGATCTCGCAGAATTTGCTGTGGCGTAAGTGGCAGAACCAAGTGCCTTCAACAAAGCCCTGACCAGTCGCTTCTGAGTGTATAGCCCATCACTATTGTATTTAGAACATTCACCAGTGAACACAGAGTTATCTTTTGACCCAGCTAAGTCAATCACTCTACGTACTTCAATCTGCAATCTATGAACCAAAAGCTCAACTCCACCCAAATCTCTGAAAAGAGTGACAGCTGTATTGCTGTAATCCATGAGCTTTTGAAGAGTTTTCACAGCTAAACAGACAAGATGCAAGCGAGTTGGATCTGAATCTTCTAGAAGGGGTAAAAAGGTCGGTACCATCCCAGATCCCCTAACAACACTTCCAGCACTTGAAGAAGATATGACATGTAACAAGTAGAATTCCAGGAGTGCTTCAACAAAGGAAACAGATGATGAATCTGCCAAGTTGTTTAATGACATGATGGCTCTTTGCAATACATTAAGGAGAATCATACGATTGCCACCAGCAAAACTAATGCTTGATCCACTCAATATTCGTGCCCTTTCATGAGATGCTGAATATGCAGCTAACTGTGCTCCCAAAGCAGTCATTGCAAGCGTTCTTATGGTCCCCGAAATGGCTACTTCCGACCTCACAATTCTAATTAATTCGTTTGTATATTCTGGCTCATTAGCAAAAAATGAGACAAGTTCGTCATGTGAATCACTAGACTGCACAAGTACGATAAAAGCTAGAAGACAAATCTTGCTGTAAAGCCGGCATGTTCTAGAGGAATGGAATGCACGAGCATATCTGATTCTGGTGAGTAATGAAAACCTGAGCTCCAAAGGCACATTGTACTGCTGGACACAGAACTTCAGAAGTGACAAGTCATCCTCTTCTCTTAATTGAAGATCAGGAAGGTAAATCACACTTGTCCCAGAAGAAACCGAGCTGCCTACATCTTCCACAAGGCTTGGAGAACTTGAACCACGCAACTCAAAGTAAAGTGTTGACCCAATGGGATTCTGCAACTTGTCACAATCATTTTGCACATCTTGTGGAAACAAGCATAATCCACCATCCTCGTTTTTCTCATGTAGAGTGACGCACGAATACAACCCCAGGCCTTCTTCTTTGCTACCCCAACCTTGGGCTAGGGATAAAAGACGACTGTTCACTGACCCACAGCCAATGAGCTTTCCACTGGCGTGCAGCTTTGATGGGGTTATTTTCACAAGTGCAGAAAGGGCCTCCAAAGCTGCTATCACAATTTCAGGATCTGTTGAAGCAAGCAAGAGCTTGAAATGCTGAAAAGAAAATAACGGATTTAACAAACTTTTGTAGGCTACAAATAAAAGACCAAAAATTAAACAAAGACTAGTATCAGAAGCAAAAGACTTCTCTTCTTGTGATTCTTTTATTTGTTCTTTTTGTTGGGGAGGGGGGAAGGAAGGAGAATTATAGCAGTAAATATATAACAGCATGTAAAGAATGTGCTGTCATATTATGCGAGCAGCTCACCTCTATTCCCCTGAAAGAACTCTTATTGTGGCAATTTTCTAGGATGATTTGCATAACTCTAAGAATTTGTAAAACTGCTTGTTTCGGGAAGGGGCTGTCATCTACTAAAATGTCATCTGACAGAAGCAGGTCCTTTCTACAAGATATATATGTCTTGAAATATGTGTCAAAATGTAGAAATAGAAGTCTCCAGTGGTGGAAGCTCCCCTGGACCAAAAGCGAGAAATAAGCAAAAGTAGAGATGAAAGCCAACAGCTATACAAAAAAAAGAGTGAGGATAAGAAGAGAGATATAAGCATTCACAATCCAATTTTAACCACCTTGCCATAATCCCAATGAAAACCAGATAGAGGTATTGCTATATCCTGTAATGGGCATTGAATCACCTTGTCAACAAAAGCCTTTATCCTTGGGGGCTGCAAAAAAGAATATGCAGTAAAGGTTCATTTCTGGGCAAGAAACTGACAGAAAATATTGGAACAGAATAAGTCAGAGAAGCCACAGAGAGATCAAGGTATGCTCTAAAACATGGAAATTTAATGTTTACGACTGACCAAAGACACAAAAGAAATTATACGTTCAACGCCATGGTCACCTTGAATATTCAGCTAATACCAATAGTTTTTCTGCATGAACATAATTCAATATAGCACATTCCAATGTCATATCATGATCACGAAAGTTAAATGCAACAATCTCAACTTCACAAATAACATTCCATTAAATATCAAACTATTGTTGTAGAGAAAATCTATATTTTTTCAGTTACATATCAAAAA
>JBBMKE010000002.1:19622409-19635662 GCA_037834125.1 Lippia alba | reverse complement strand
TGGAGGCGAAAAGTACCCCAAACTTGTGCATTATTCAGCATTATAACCTTGTAAATGATATCCGAAAACATCATTTCGTCTTGGGGGATTGTCAAGTGATTTTTCCATCTAAAATCCACACTCGGGACATTAGTCCAAAGAAGTCTCCATCTCCTCGACAGGACGCTCGTCGCCACAGCGACCTTCGTCGACAGAAAAGAGAGACGTGACAGAGGACCGAGTCAGGCAACTCACTGAGCCAATCTTCCTTAGAAGCTTTATGACACTTTCTGCTTGAACATTGTTGAATTGTCGCCATTCAAAGGAATTTCTGGTTCAGGGAATTATTAGGGTTTATCAATGGTTCATATAACAGAAAATGAAATTTGAAAAGCTTGTAATGGATTTATCTCTTAAATTAATAATTTTCTACTTCTCAGTCGCCAATTTCCCCCCCACAATCCCTACATTAATTCCAGAAAAAATAAAACAATACAGTAAATGGAACTATACCTGGGTGAAGATCAAGGCTGAGAGACGAGATTTTCCATCAGCTGATATCCTTTGAAGCTCAACGGAATGAAGCAATAAAGATGCAGAAATCAGGAGCCTCAAGAATGTGAGAAATTCCTAATATACATTTTTTTCTTTTGAATTACACATATCCGAGTAAAAATGAAATAAATTACTCCTAATATAATAATGTTGAGTAATTCCTTGAGCGTCCAGACAGATGATAATACGACCACACTACAGAGAAAAATGGGGAACAGTGTCCCTTTCTCACCTCTTCTCTATGGCTCTCTTTTATTATTAACTTCCATATAGGAGTGTTAATTCGGGTGGGTCGAGTTGGGATTGGGGTATAATACAAAAAACTTCAACTCGAACCTAATCCGACCTGAGCTTCAACTCGTTACTTCCAAGTTCCAACCCTAACTTGATGTTATGGAATGGGTTAAAAATGCCTCCAAAGTCCATTTAAACATGAGCCATTGGATCTGTTTCTTTCCTAGCCGTTGGATTGGATTCAAGTTCAGAGCTAGGAACGACGCCGTTCCAACTTATTCGCAAGAATTCTCAGCCGTGGATGGAGGCGGCAAAGAATCAATGGACCAGATTGAGATGTTAGTTACAAAAAATGGAGGGGACCATTTCGCACATGGTTTCAGCTGAGAGCAAGCATGGAGAAGGTGAGCATCTGGCTATGGAGTAGGAGGCGCATGGTTTGTTGCTGAGTCATCCGTCTAGGGTTTTGTTTATATAGCAATTGGAATTCAGTTTGTGGGCAAGCTTTTGGATTTCTATTGTAATTCCCTTCTTCAGTTCTTCTCTATGTTCCCATCCCCCATTCCTGTTACATTGTTGTTGAACAGTTTCAGTGGATTCTAATACAATTTCCAGTTATTTTTCCATTATTATTTGCATAATTACTCATAGCTTAACATTTGGTATCCAGAGCCTCGTGATCCTCACGGACTGACGATGGCTAAAGGATTGCGTTCCAAGGAACTTCAGGAGCTGTTGAGGAAGCAGGAAGGTACCTTAAACGAGGAAGGTATAGCTAGACTAGCTGCGGAGAAGAAGAATGATGATAGATATGAGGATTTAAGTGTTAAAATGGAGAAATTATTCATGCAAATAGGAGTTGTTGCTGAACAAATGCAAACTTATAATCGCTCCAAATCTGTATTGGGAGATGGACTATCTGCTTCACAAGGTGTGGAGATGGGTTTTGTGTCTAACCTTACACCACAACAGGACAAGCCTCAACAAGTGAATTAGAGTCCAAATCCAAGGTTACAAGGATCAAATCAAGGTAATTATACCCCACCCACTAGTCACAGGCAATTTGATTTTCCATGTTTTGATGGTACTGGGTATAGAGTTTGGATAAGGAAAGCTAAACGCTATTTTCAGTTAGTTCCAACTGTGGAAACAGAGAAAGCTAAGATAGCTTCTATGTATTTTAATGGGATTGCTGAAACATGGTTCCAAGGTATTGTGGAATCAAAGGGAAATTTGAGTTGGGAGCAGTTGGTGACTGAAATGCTTAAGAGATTTGAAGTAGGTGATATGAAAATGATTGTGGGAGTGTTTACTTCTTTGAGACAAACTGGAACTGTAGATGAGTATGTGATTAAGTTTGAAGAGCTCAAATCTTTGATGTTGTTGTTTCAAGTAATTTGGGTGAGGAATTCTTTAATGCTGCTTTTGCTTGTGGGTTAAAACCAGCCATAAGAGGAGTTGTTTTCTCTGCAAGACCACAAGATTTGGGCGATGCAATCTGCCATGCCAAGAACCATGAAATGACAGTTGATGCACTTTTATCTGAGGCCAATGGAATGGGTAAGGTGAATCACGGTACTAAAACTATCAGCAAATTCAACAGTAACCATCAATCCAACAGATCTTGGAATGTTAGTGCTAAGGGAGGCAACTTGGGAAAAAATCACAAACCACAAAGAAGAATGTTAACTGCAACAGAAATGAGGTTAAGAAGGGAAAAGAACCTATGCTACAACTGTGATGAGATTTATACTCCAGGTCATCAATGCAGTCAGAAGCAAGTTTTTGTCATCATTCCTGAAGATATGGACCTTGATGAAGAAGATCAAATCATGGGAGCTGAAAGTTTGGAAGAAATGTTGGGAGAAGACACTGTGGTATCCCTTCACTCTATCTCTGGTAATTGTAATCCCAGATTGTTTAAGATCAATGGAACTGTGGAAGATAAAGAGGCGTTGATGATGATTGACTGTGGATTTACGGACTGTTTTGTGGATGAAGAACTTGCAAAACAACTCAGTTGTAGGGAAGTTTTAACATCACCATTATTTGTCAAGGTTGTTGGAGGGAGAAAATTGGTCAATAGAGTCATATGCCCTGAATTTGAATGGACTCTGCATGGCCATACTTTTAAGTTTCCTGTTAGAGTACTTAATTTGGGTGGTACTGCAATGATATTGGGTGGTGATTGGCTTGAAAGTGTGGAATCGGTAGAGTTAAAGTAACAAAGATTGGAGCATAACAGTTTCCAAAGATGATAAGAGAGTCAATATAAAAGCAGTTAAGAATTATGAGGAGATGAAGTATGCTAACTATGTTGAGAAGTTGATAAGAGAGGGACATCAGGGACACATGGCAGAAGTTTTTGCTATCACAGCTATCTTTGGTGATGAGGTGCAACCAGGAGAAGTTGAGGAACCGGATCTGCAAGGGTTGTTGAATCAATTTGAGGATGTCTTTGCTGAGTCAAAGTCATTACCCCCCAAAAGAAACATTGAGCATCAGATGGAGCTCAAACCAGATGCAGAACCAAAGAAACAATTTCCTTATAGGTATTTTCATGTTCAGAAGAATGAGATTGAAAAGCAGGTTAAGGGAATGTTGCAAGAGGGGATAATTCAACACAGCTCAAGTGCATTTGTCTCTCCTATATTGCTGGTGAAGAAGAAAAATGGATCATGGAGAATGTGTGTTGATTACAGGTACATCAATACCTTGACAGTGAAGCATAATTTTCCAATTTCTTTTATTGATGAGCTTCTTGATGAACTGTATGGAGCTAGCTTCTTTTCAAAAATTGATTTAAGGTCAGGATACTTTCAAATAAGAATGAGGGAAAGAGATATACCAAAAACCAGTTTTGTGACTCATAGTAGACACTATGAATTTTTCGTAATGCCCTTTGGCTTGTGCAATGCTCCTTCCACATTCCAATCTCTCATGAATCAAATATTTTTTCCATATTTGAGACAGTTCATATTGGTGTTTTTTGATGACATCCTGATCTATAGCAAGAAATGGGAAGATCACTTACAATATTTGCAAATTGTACTTGACATTTTGAGGCAAAATCAGTTATTTGCAAAGAGAAGTAAGTGCAGTTTTGGAAAGAGAGAGGTGGAGTATTTAGGCCATATTATTTCTGAGAAGGGATCCTGAGACAATAGAAGCTATGAAGAGGTGGCCAAAACCAAGGAATGTAAAGGAATTGAGGGGATTTCTTGGGCTTACTGGCTATTACAAGAAATTCATTCAACATTATGGCATGGTTAGCAAACCTCTCACTGAGCTACTCAATAAAGATAATTTCTTATGGAATGAGGCAGCTCAAGAAGCATTTGAGAAACTTAAGTTGGCAGTAACCACTGCACCAGTTCTGAGATTACCCAATTTCTAGGAACAATTTATTTTAGAAATTGATGCTTGTCAGAGAGGTATTGGAGCAGTGATTATGCAAGGTGGCAGACCAATTGCTTATCTTAGTAAAGCATTGGGAGAGAAAAACTTAGGTTTATCTGTCTATGAAAAATAATTCTTAGCAGTGTTGATGGCAGTGAACAAATGGAGACATTATTTGTAGGGTAACCACTTTGTGATTAAATCTGACCAACAGAGCTTAAAACACATGTTGGATCAAAGAATTGGGACCATACTATAGCAAAAATGGATCTCCAAGTTATTGGGGTATGATTATGAAGTCCAGTACAAGAAGGGAAATGAAAATAAGGTTGTTGATGCTCTTTCCAGGGTCACATATGATACTGCAGAATGTGATCTCATCTCTACAGTGATTCCATCATGGGTGACAGAGATCAGCGAATCTTACACTAATGATTCCATATTCAATGAAATTGTTAGTGCTACGTCAGTGGATCCTAATGTTTTCCTGAGTTTACCTTGAATGAAGGATTATTGAGGAAGAATCGGAAAATATGTATTGGTAAGGATCAGATTTTGAGAAACAATATTATAAAGAATCTGCATGATACTTCCTTGGGTGGTCATTCTGGGATTAAGGGTACATACCAGAGGTTGAGATCAAATTTAATGGCCAAAGATGGTGGATGATACAGAGAATTGGGTGAAAGAGTGTGATGTGTGTCAAAGGGCCAAGCATGAAAATGTTAAATACCCTGGCTTATTACAACCTCTACAGGTACCAAAACAAGCATGGAGTCATGTGACAATGGACTTCATTGAGGGTTTACCAAGATCAGAGGGTAAAGATGCAATAATGGTGATAGTAGACAGATTCAGTAAGTATTCCCATTTTATTGCATTGTCTCACCCTTTTACTGCTGAAACTATTGTAAAATTGTTCTTGGATAACATATACAAATTTCATGGTATGCCACAGTCTGTGGTGTCTGATAGAGACAGGATTTTTACCAGTAGCTTTTGGAAGGAGTTATTCAAAGCACTGGGAACCACCTTGTCAATGACCACATCATACCACCCTCAATCAGATGGTCAAAGTGAAAGAGTTAACCAATATTTGGAATCATATTTGAGGTGCATGTGTCACATGAAACCTAAGATATGGAAGAAATGGTTATCATTGGCAGAATATTGGTATAACACTAATTATCACACAAGCCTCAAAACCACTCCATTTGAGGCCTTGTATGGATATTCACCAATTGTGGCTATCTTGGGACCCTACTATGCAACACATAATGATGAGGTAAGAGATTTGATGCAAGAAAGATCTAAATTCAACCTGGTTTTGAAAGAAAATTTGAAAAAGGCACAACAAAGAGCCAAGTTTTATGCTGACAGGAATAGAGTGGAGAGGTCTTTTGAGGTTGGTGACATGGTGTATTTGAAATTACAACCATACAGACAAACCTCTGTTGCCGTTAGGAAGAATTTGAAGCTATCTTGTAAGTATTTTGGGCCTTATAAGGTTATTTCCAGGATTGGGAAGGTGGCATATAAACTGGAATTACCACCTGGAAGTCAAGTCCATCCTGTGTTCCATGTCTCCCTTCTGAAGAAGAAGATTGGGCAGAAATATTCCCCAAATATTCAGCTTCCACCAATGAGTAATGAAGGTATTTTCAAGGTTCATCCAATTGCTATATTGGATAGAAGAATTATACCTAGAAACAACAAACCTGTTGCACAGATTTTAGTTCATTGGGAATATACTGCACCGGAGGAATCTACATGGGAAGTTTATAATGATATAATCAAGAAATTTCCCAACTTAGATCCTTCGGGTCAAGGATCTCAAAATGGGGAGTGCAATGTTATGGAATGGGTTAAAAATGGCTCTAAAGTCCATTTAAACATGATCCACTGGATCTGTTTCTTGCATAGCCGTTGGATTGGATTCAAGTTCAGAGCTAGGAACGACGCCGTTCCAACTTATTCGCAAGAATTCTTAGCCGTGGACGGAGGCGGCAAAGAATCAACGGACCAGATTGATAAGTTAGTTACAAAAAAAGGAGGGGACCATTTCGCACATGGTTTCAGCTGAGAGCAAGCATGGAGAAGGTGAGCATCTGGCTATGGAGTAGGAGGCGCATGGTTTGTTGCTGAGTCATCCGTCTAGGGTTTTGTTTATATAGCAATTGGAATTCAGTTTGTGGGCAAGCTTTTGGATTTCTATTGTAATTCCCTTCTTCAGTTCTTCTCTATTTTCCCATCCCCATTCCTGTTACATTATTGTTGAACAATTTCAGTGGATTCTAATACAATTTCCAGTTATTTTTCCATTATTATTTGCATAATTACTCGTAGCTTAACACTTGATTTTCTTGGGTTCGGGTGGGTTTGAGTTGATCTGATTTATTTTCAAGTCACCCGATAACCCAATCCAACCCCGACCTAACCCGACCCGAACGATTGCAATGTCTGATTAACAATGGGAATTCAACCCTTATCCTTCTCCATTCAAACAATTTAGAATTCAAAATCAAGAATTGGAGCACAATATTAGGGTTGTGGACCAGAAATATACATGTTCATACACAGATAAAGAGGAAAAAAAATACAGAAAGCTTACAAAAATACATTGGAATAGCTATGTTAAACATAATTTGCGATTATACTTGGAGATTTTTTTGGCAAAACTCCACAAATATTAATTCTAATAACAAAATATAAATAAAATAACAACTTTTAACTTCATTGGATCAAAATGACAAAACCCTAGAAAACAAATAGAACAGAGGCGCGATTTAGCATCCGTATCCGACCGACTCCTAACCTATGTTACACCATGTTGTTAGTCGCTACCAACTCATACGGATCCATACATACTCATAGCCAAAAAAAAACACAAAAAACAAAAGAAAAAAGATCCTGAACTTGCTACTATTCAGGCGTATTAATACTTGATGAGTAATAAACCAAATTAAAGAAAGGCTTTCTACATTAATAGCTCCAACATGAATTCCATACTTCAATTATTTGCTTTCAAGAACTTATTATACATGTGATTTCAGACTTTAAGTTGAATTGTTAGATATTCTAAACAGACTTGCAAAATTCATTCAAGTTAATTCATAAAATAGAATCATTGTTCCAAATGAAAGTTACTACACAAATATTGGATACAATGTTGATTCTTAGTACTTTCTTTTTCCTTGTACATCACACAATCAAAAGAAAAATTTCAGCGGGGAAGCTTGATTGTTGGCTGAACGAGAGAAAGTTAAGACCCAAAATACAACCTCACATTCAGCGGATCCTCGCTGTAACGTCGAAATTCTTCTCCGGCCAGAATATCCTTCATCTTCATCATATTCGTCCGAGTATATCTCCATCAACTTTAAAACTCGAGAACTTATCAAAAGATATCTTACCACTTCAAACTCTTCGTCAGAATAACTGAATCCCTCAATTCTTACAGTTTTAAGACTTGATAAAAAGACATACAGGCACTTTCTGGGATTCCATCCAGCATTTTGCGTCTTCGAGTTTCATCCAGAATTTCGCGACTTTGCTAGCCTAAAAATATAAAAATATGTAATGCCCCATGGATGCAATGACGCAAAGAAATTTAAAAAATGAATTGTACGTGTTTTTTTTTTTGGTCTTCATAAAATCAACGTACCTCAAGGATGATAAGTTCTTGAAGATTATCAGCATTTGCAAGGAACTTATAGAAATATCCAAAATGGGCAGACAATGCAAGCTTGGTTAAGTTGTGAAACCTAACCGCTGATGTAGAAAATGCTGACTTGATATACTGCAAGGAAAATCTCAAATTTAATACCGAATAAAGAGTAAAAAGGTACTCCAATAACTTGTACTACAAATAATGTTGCAAAAATGAGATGATTCTAAACCAACTTGCACATACTTCTCTGTGTTGAATTGAAAATTCCATGTCTTGAATTGATAATTCCAGGTGCTTGACGTTGCATAGCTCATCAACGAATCCCAAAGGACCGCCAGAATAAGCTACCACATCTTGTTTCGGTTTCTCATTTATAAAACCGATATATGCTTCCATTAAGGATGTTAGCATATGAGCCGAGATATGCTTGGATAAGTCATCATTCAAGTAGAGACATTTGAGTGCAGGAGTATTTAGCTCCAGCCGATAATCATGTCGGTAAGGTTCATAATCGTTCCATAAAAAGAAATATATGATGAGGCGTTGTAGAGTAGGCGAAGACACGTTACAGAAGACCGAATCACCATTCAATATTCCATCAATTTCCAGCTCCTCAAGAACAGGGCAACTAGAAATTAAGTGGTTAAGGTTTTCATCATAGTAAATACGACGAAGATAAAGCCTTTTGTGGCTCGGAAAACACGTGGCAGAAAACCAGGGGATTTCTACAGATAAAGAAAGACGCAAATCCACAACGGTGTTACAAGTGAATCGGGGCAATGCAACATAACAAGGAAGCCATAGATCAAGAACTCGAACCTTGCGTGCAGTGACGGCATTCAGCCATGTTTGGAGTTGATATTCATTGCAGTGGTTGCAATGAAGTCGAAAAGTACCCAAATTTTGAGCATTATTCATCTTCATAACCTTGTAAACGATATCAGAAAACTTCATCCGTCTCAAGTCTATCGTGTAATCAG
Source organism: Lippia alba (assembly GCA_037834125.1). NCBI lineage: Eukaryota > Viridiplantae > Streptophyta > Magnoliopsida > Lamiales > Verbenaceae > Lippia > Lippia alba. The sequence goes on along the minus strand of JBBMKE010000002.1, from coordinate 19,626,845 downwards.
AGCAGTTAAAATCCAAGAGTGGGACACTAGTCCAGAGAAGCCTCCACCTCCTACATAGGACACTCGTCGCCACAGAGTGCTTCGTTGACAGAAAAGAGAGGATGTGACAGAGGACTGAGTCAGGCAAATCACTGAGCCGATCGATTTCTTCCTTGGAGCATAGCTGAGTCCTCGACATGGAAAGGAATCTATGACTCAACTCACTTAGTCAATCGATTAGAGTGCTCCGTATAGGTGTAAGCTAAAAATAGAGAGCTACCACCACAAGAAGCTGCGCAAAGGCCTGCAATGATTAGTGCAGAACACGAATCAAAACGACTAATACAGAAACAATGCTTCAAGAAACAACGACGGGTCTCGCAATATCACGAAAACAAAGCAATTAGCAGGATTAGACGAAGTTTTGCATTAGATAGGGGACTTTCTTCATTACCTGAATCCAGAAACTGCACCATAGTGTGTAATTCAATATACTCCCATGTCAGAGCACAATTTACTTCATCACTTCATGCATATAAGGATTAATTACATTTAGCACCTTTTGAAGTTTCGGATATTACAATAGGATCTCTATTACTCATTGTATTACACTTTGACCCCTTCTAAGAATTATAAATTAGATCAGATCAAATCAAATCAATTTTTTGTTAAATTCAAGGTGACATTATATATATATGGAAGGAAAGACGGCCCTCAGGTCAGATTATTCAATCTCAGAAATAACAATGTCGAAAACAAAGGAGGGGTACCGTAAGAACCAAAGCAAGTCAAAATCGCATTTCTAGCTAATTTGTGTGCGAATATATTAGCACCACCTTTAATAAAAGAGAACGTAACTGAGGTCATAGATTTTAGAACTTGAATTTCTCATTTTGCATCCCTATCTTAATAGATAAATTTTTTATACTAAGTTTACCCTAAATTTAAGGTAAGGGTAAAACGAAAAGTTCAAGTTTTAAAATATATGACATCAGCTTAAATTAAAAAAAAAAGAAAAAAACTAGTCTATTGTAATCCACAATTTCTAGAAGAAACCAAAATATAATGAAATGACTAATATGATTCAATTGTAATATTTGAAACTTTTAAGGACGCTAAATGTAATCTAATTTTTTTTTTTTAATTCCAAAAACATATTGATAATAGCAAAGTTATAAAGCAAAAATACAAATGAGTTCCTTATCCGGGGACAGGGACCACAATTTAGAAATATACTACTTTTAAACGGAATAAGAACAAATCCTAATCATGTTCCAAACAAAATAAAGAGCAATTCCTAATCACCAAAAAAGAGCAAAGTTTATTTACCGTAAATGATATCCAAAAAACTGAAAATATTAATCTTATCATACGATCTAAGTACTAATGGAAGGCGGGCCTTCTAAACGAATATAATCATACATAATCCCTTGGAAAGGGCTACTGCTCTTTGCTTGTGTTAAATATATGGTATTTTCTCCTTGCACGAGCTGAGCAGCTGGTACATCAATATTAAATAACCAGTAGATTCCATGAATTCCATGCCTAGCAATTGCATTATCCGACCCAATTACTCCAGTTGAAAACAATGGTGGATCGGCATCGATATCATTGACCCGAACCTGTAAATCAGAATTGTGAGCCGATGCAAGCGCCACCCGCAACTTGTAGTTTTCCCCATCGTCCTCGGTGTCGATATGGAATTTTATTTGCCATGTTGTGCTCTTGTATGCATTATCACCACTTCTCCTTGTAACTTGAGCGTAGAACCAATCACTTCTATAGTCACTGACACCAACAGTGTAAACTAAATCTTTTTCTGGGTATAAATCAGTATACCTTTCCCATAATCCATATTGCCTAAATCTGTCCGGATGACCTACATATAATTTATTGATGTACATTGGATTGGGATCCGGAATATAAAATTCAGCTGCAGTGCGATCAGGTATCCCAATATCCCACAAAGTGGGCCCATGTCTCGGAGGCTCGTATGTAAGCTCACCAACATCGATGTCACAACCTGAGGTTACGGTTAATGTTCCTGCACACTTGTAATCTCCAATAAATCCAGGCACCCACGCATATAGATTATATTCACCAGTTCGTATGTTAGTAATCGTGAAGTAGCCATTCTCGTCAGCAGTTGTCCAAAATTGATACCCCTTGGATTCCCTTTGCCATGATCCATTATCTCCTGGCAGTGCCAACCCAACATAGGCAGCTTTTGCCGGTATAGCATCTTGGTAAATATACCTGTCACGTACAAGCATTTTACCCCTAACTGTACCCCTCTGGTTTGACTTAGGGAAATCTTCCGAGAGTGCAAAGCTGTAGGGCCATGAATCCACTTCTTTTTTCATCTGTTCTTTGGCATCATCCCAAAGGCAAAGTGCATCTTCTCCATTTTGCACAGAGTTGAGATAGATGAAAACCGGGCCAAAAACTTTCTTCCAAGTTTCTCCCGGTTGAAATCTTAGTATAAGATCCTCTCCAGCGTAATGAGAAGTAACAAATATTGCAAGAGTGGTAGGGTTCACATGGGAGGTCAGATCTTGTTTTAGGGGTCCTCCATTTCGAAATTCATTGCTAGGTGTAATTTGCCAAAACCCCACGGGTGGATCAAAACATATCCATCCATGCACCTGATTATCTTTATTTTGGCATGAGTATTGGTACTTGTCGTCAACTTCTCCTTTAAACTCAGGCTCCAAGGGATCAACAAGGAGGACTGCTTCGGGGTAAGCAAGCTGCTGACCTCTTCCTGGCAGCCGATCATCCGGCATGGGCATATATCTTTGCCGATCATCCGTTACAGCCATGTAATGAAACTTGTCTTTTCTTAGCATGAAAGCAATCCTCGTAGTGTTGAGGTTGAAACCAGGAAAGTCATCCAAATGTTCAAAAATGGCATAAGAATAGAACCCTGGAGAACCACGGAGCACCACGAACCTCTTGTCTATTCTCAAGGGAGCTTGTTCTCCTCGGACCGAAGGGTCCCATGTTCTCGTAAAAGAGAGCTCCACTTGCTCCTCATTTTCTACGACAACTCTCAAACTTGTTCCTTCAACCGTATCAAACTTTCCCCGTGTTTTGGGACTTCCAGCTTCACTCCAATTAAGGTCCCAAAACCCGCCATTGAGGTCCTTATTGCCAAGTTCTAACAAGTTGTCAATTCCATTGTATTTTATGCCCCTGATAACTCCACCTGGATTGGACAGAGTGAGCTGAAATACTCCATTATCGATCACAATCAAGTCTTCGAGTTTCGTAGTGACAATGCCAGTCGCCATCGGTGATCGGAGCAGTCGTACTACAGATTAAGCACTTAGCAGTCCATCTATGAACACCAACTGTTTGAACAAATGCCTCACCGGCAAATACTGCTAAATGTAACTAATTGACTCTACATATAATAGAAAATGAAAAATTCAAATTTTGTAATGGGTTTTCTCTTAAATTGATAAATTTCTACTTCTCAGTCGCCAATTTCCCCCCAAATCTGCCTACATTTTTCTCCCACAATCCCTACATTAATTCCACAAAAGAATAAAATAATACAGTAAATGGAACTATACCTGGGTGAAGAATGAAGATCAAGGTTGAGAGACGAGATTTTCCATCAGCTGATATCCTTTGAATGCAGCAATAAAGATGCAGAAATGAGGAGCCTCAAGAATGTGAGAAGAAATTCCTAATATATAAACTATGTTGAGAAATTCCTTTTGCGTACAGTAAGAGTAAGACGTAAGTACTAAGTACACGATAAGGGGAAACAGTATCCCTTTCTCACCTGAAAAAAGTGCAATTCTAGTAAACTGTGTCTGTAATTCAAAAAAAAAAAAAAAGTAAACTGTCTGATAAACGCGTCGACTAAATTTGGATATGTGGTAAATGGTAAATTCGAACAATTCCTCAAAACTCCTCAACTGGGGAATGAACTCAAAAACAAAATCTTTTTTCATTTTTTGATTTTTCAGAACGTCGTATCAAAATTCAAAAATCACGTAACTAAATCCCCAAATGATGTATTCTTTTTTGCAATAACATTATTTTGTGAAAAAAATACATAATTTGCAGATTTAGTTACGTGATTTCTGAATTTTGATACAATATTCTGAAAATTTTAGGAGTGAAAAAAAATATTTTTGAATTGGGGAGTGAAAGGAAAGTTCATCAAAATTGGGGAGTGAAAAAAAATTTTTTCAACTTTTTTGAACTATTCAAAGATTGTCAAATTGGTAATTAATACTAATTATAAATATATATATATATATATATATATATATATACATAAATTATTTAATTTTTAGGTAGACAAAAGTCTATATTTAATTAATTGGTAACGATTATTTTTGTTTCAATTTCAGGAAATAAAATTTTCAAATGGAGAGTTAAATATTTGTTTGCTCCCCATTTTTAAAAAAATTTACATTCACTTCCTAGATGGGAGTCAA
>JBBMKE010000002.1:19526302-19543261 GCA_037834125.1 Lippia alba | reverse complement strand
CCAAGCTAATCTATATAATTCGATTTTACTCTGTAAATCAAATTAGGGAAGCAAGCAAGTTAAATTGGGATATAATTGCCAAGAACGAAGCATAAATCAGACTCCATCAATGGCAGAATCAAATCATAACAGTAATCAATAGAAAGGAGCTTCAAATCATAATAAGAAATTCAAATGGGGATTTAATTGAATAAACAGAGAAGATGATATGATTTCAAACGGGAAACAAAAGATTTGAAACGATTAATTACCTTAAAGCCTCAACATTCGAGCTCTATGAATGGGAATTATAACTTGGCCTTGTCTCTGACAAGTCCGCGTTCTTTCTTCTTTCATGTAATTGTGTTTCGCCCCCTGTATTTATCTCAAATTACAGTGACTCCCATAATTACCGTAAATTACAAAAATGAAAGAAAGAAATCTTGTTTAAATTTCATACATTTGAGTCATTCAGGGCACAAATGTAATTTTAATTTAATTTGCCCGCTATCTATTTTTGAGTTGTAAAATTTCATGGTCATACCCACTAGACCAATAGGGTTTACTGCCTATCCAAGTAAACGCATAGAAATCAATGGACTAATGGGCAATGGCCTGGGTTGGATTCAGACCGAATTTAGAAATTTTCGGATCTGAATCTCATAAAAAGATCCGTTCATTAAATTTATTGATTTTGAATCTAAACATAATCAGATCACATTAGAACCCACAAAAAATTCGATCCGATTAATAATGATATAATTTTTTATTATAAAATAAATATTGTTACGTAATATTCTACAAATAATTTTTTTTAATTGTTTTGTTTATATTTATTTAAAATAGGTTACTTTAAATTTATTAAGAGACGAAAATATATTTTTTTTTAGAATAAACAATTCAAATTTTATTGTTGTTTAAAGTATTAAATATGTGAATTTTTTATTTTGATTATTTTACTTAACATTTTTTATAGTAAATAATCTATTTAATTAAATATTATATATATAATCAAATTCTTTAATTTTATATTCGATCCATTTATTTCAAATAACGAATATTTATAATTAAATATGATTCATCGGACGAATTCAAATCTACTTATAGTTAAAATCTACTCCATTGACCGTCCAAGCCTATAGGAATACAAATAGGAACAATTTTTGGGCCCAAGAAACACACAAGTATGAAGTATTTAGGGAGTATTTGCAAACTCTAAAAATAAACACTTATGAGATAAACACTTATTTTTAGTGGTTTTAGAGTGTTTGGAATCTCAGTTTCTGCTTAAAATAAGCCAGAATCCAGAAGCAGGTCAAGGCATGCTTTTAGATTCTGCTTATAGATCATACGATTAATTAAAATTTTATTTGACAATAATATCCTCAATATTAACATTTCTACATTAATCTTTTAAATACAAATACAACTCTAGAATTTATATATTTCTTACGTCTTTACTTGTTCTACTCGTTACATTTTTTCTTTTTCTACTATTTCCGTAATCTCTAAAAATCTCATCATAACTAAAAAATCTACAAATTACTTGATAAATATTTTCTTTTTTCTTAAAATTTATAAATAAATATATAAAATAATTCATTTAATTAATCTATACATAATCTTATACATAATTATAATAACTTATAATAATTTTTATTCAATACAATAATTAGGTCATGTTATAATGTCAAAAATTATTTCGAAGTATTCTAGTGTAAATTAGTAAATTTATAAAAATTAAAAGTGATTATTAACTTTTCTTTGCAAACACTCAACTAATTATTTTTCTGCTTATCATTTTTTTTTCCATACACTCACCGCTTTTACTACTGCGATTTTCTGTCACTTTTATTTTTGTTTTTACTTCTACTTACAAAGTAGAGTTTGCAAACACCCATATAGTTAAAAATAAACAAAAGGATTAGTCCATGCAATACACACATGCCTGCATATTAAGATGAAATGGGCTTGAACAAACTCTCTAGAATCAAAGCAAATCTGGCCCAAATTTTTGAGAAGGAGCCCATGTGTAATCAGCAATTCCAGGCTTCCAGCCTTCTGTACAAAAGGAACAAGGCCATGCTGTCTAGGCCGACCAAAAAAAATATGCAGGCCCGCAACTACAAGGATTAAGAGCAGGCCCAAATCATACGTGCCACTCAGCCACGGCCCATCTCGACAAGCAGTAAATCCCCCGACAATTAAAAAGAACTAGTAATTGTGGCACACCCATTGCGTGTGCAAATAATTTTTTTATTATTTAATTATATTAGAAATATTCTCATTTTTAATATATTTATTAAATTATAATAAATAAAATAGCATAAAAGATAATAAACAATAGTAACTATGAAAAAAATAAAAAATTATATATATAAGAAAATGAAAAGAATTGGAGTGAGAGAAAAGAAAAGATAAGACAGAAAAATATTGTTTAAGTGAAAAATAAATAAATAAAAAATAGAAAAGAACGCAAGAGAAAAAAAACGGATAAAAAATAATTTAAAAAAAGAACAAAAAATGCCAATACCTGTCTTTGATCTTTCGCACATAGGTAAGTCATGCCACTCGAAGTACCTGCACGTCAGTATCTCACGAATGTAGAACCGTCTTGATGGATTTTTGATCGCCAGTGAGGTCTTCAACATTATATTTCCTCTACACCTGCAAAGCCCCCTATCTCCCGTTACTTAAAGCGAAGAGTGCAAAGAAAATGAATGGAGATGAAGAGGGAAAGAGTCTTTGTTAAAAAGATTCTATATACCAAAAAGAGTGTCCAATTTCCCTCCAAAGTAGCTCCTCACATGCAATTTTTCCACCAAAACGAGTGACTAACAAATATTAATTACGTTTGGAATTAAAAGTGCATTTTTATGTTGGGACTAATGGTCAAAAATAAAATGTCCGAAAAATTGCAAAAATTTGACTAGGATGATTTATTATTATTATTATTATTATTATTATTATTATTATTATTATTATTATTATTATTTTGCTTATGTACTATGGGGATATAAATGTAATTTAATCTAATATAAAACTATAATTTTTTTATTTGTATATATAAAAGTACATTAAAAGATTGCGTCTAAATTAAAGTCTCGTTACTGCATTTAAAATTTTAGAAGTTGATGTTTCAAATAATATAATTTTGTAAATATTGGGGGAATGTGGCAAAACTTCCCATAGTATAAGATAAAATTGACATCACTCCCCCCATTAAAAAAATACGAACTCCCCAATTCAAATTAGTAATTTGATTTCACTCCCCATTTTTTACAAAATTACCAAAATAGTATTGAAAGAAACATAAAATGACATGACACATCACTTTTCCTTCCCATACAAACCATTTCATTAACACAATATCTCATATACACGACTTTATAATTTTGTTTTGGATGTTAATACTTCAAAATATAATTTTTATACTAGGCGAATTATGTTTAGGTCCCTTAAAGTTTGCCCAAATTATAAATAAATCCCTCATGTTTCAAAATTTATATATTAACCCCTAAAAATATTATTTCAATTGATGTCCCTGAACGCCTTTAGGTTTCGTTAATTTTGACATATTACATCATTTAGTAACATTTAATATTATTCTTTATATTATAAATGTTTATTGGACATATTTATTTTATCTTTCCTTGTCTTTCCCACCACCACTATTGCAAACTTCAAACCACCAGCACGAAACAATCACCAGCACCATAAAAGCTCCCATCACACCAGCATCAAGAACTCCCAAAATCATCCCATCCCCCAATGGAGCACCCTCTGCCGCTGATAACACCACCAAGAAAACCACAACCATCACCGACTTCTGCTACAAAGAATGTCTCGAAAAACCACGCTGCGGCGAATTCATGCCCGGCGGCAACTCCCCTTCCTTGCAAGCCCTAATCTGCTCCAAATGTAATTGCCACATAAACTTCCACACAAGATTTTTGGTGAAACTCTAAAAATATCATTCTTACCAAAAAAGAAATTAAATTGATTGGATCCTCCAGTTATATAATACTAATATAGTTTCTGATCCTTTCAGTTTTCATATTCCCTAAATTTTAAATGTAATAAATTAATTTCTGTAGGCTTTCAATTCATATGTTCTACATTCATACAAGTATCACATATCCCAAATAAAAGATGAAAGAGACATAAAATACACTCATATAAACAATACACGGGATAAAAACTAGTTACATTTGAGATGGAGATGTTCAGCCAGAAATACCACCCAAGATTGCAGGCACAGAACTCCTCTAACGAGTCACGCAAAAGTGCAGGCATATGAATCCCCCACATTGCTGAGACAACATCCGTGATACTCGTGCAACAATGGAAGTAGAGCTCTAATGCAAGGACACTTTTAAAAATATTATTTTTCTATATCGAATTGTGTCGGACGCTGTGTACTGTATGCTACGAGCTTATAAGATGTTGCAAAGTGTCCGGCAAGTATTGAAAGGAGCTTTAAACTTTTAAAATAAGATGTAAGAAGCTGGTAAGCACCTTTGAAATAAGGTGGGCAACAACAATCTCTTACTTTTGATCATATTGATAACATAAATGCCATTACTAACATCTTATAAACGCATGATCTTACTTTTAATACTACTCTTAACATCTTATTTTTAAAATATATAAGCTCAAAAAACATCCTAGAAGATGTACAAGTTTAATAAGCTCTTAAAATAAGCTTAGATAAGAAAGAGATTTTTTAGTAAGCACTTTCTGAAATTGTTTTGCATTCCAACCACAAAGACAAACTCCCGAGCATCATAATACAATGGTTTGGACTAATTTCGGTTACTTGATATCACTGCAAATTGGCACCGCAGGAAATAATGCCGGAGATCATAGGAATTATTGCCAATTGTCTTTTTCTGGTGGATGTACTATTTAAATTATTACACAGGATTGAGGTGGATGAAGACAATTACCTGGACTGACAAGGTGTTACAGAATTCTTTACAAGGTCTCCTCATCATCATATTCCTCGGGCTCGTCAACATCATCATCTACATCCTCAAGTGGAATATCTTCAGTACCATAGTCAATGGATCCTGCATCAACACATTTGCATTGTTGAAAATATTCATAAAGCAACATGGACGAATTCGTTTGTCTTTAATTTGTGTAATTAAATTAAACAACTAATTTTTTTTGGGTCAAGAAACAATAATCATTGATCCTATATCAAGCCCATATTGACAGGTATGATCCATTATCAGGAACATGTTTAATTGTTGGATGAGACTAACGACTCTTTCTTCCTGAACCTGCAATCCTATTTAAAGGATTTTGCAGGAAAAGACCGAGCACCTCTGACGTGTTTCTTCAGATATTGTTGGACACAGGACAGGTTTTATTGATGCTTCTTAGGTATGCATCATTAGCGACTAATGGCAATTATGAATCTTTAACATTCAGCCAATTACATGATAGTCCTCAGAACATAAAAATTAAAATTTCAATACAATTGAGCATCACTCTCCACTCAATTCTATTCAAGTTGTGCCCTCGTTCAGGTTCAAACTCAACAGCACCCAAATTAGACATTCCAATGACAAGAAATTAATGTATTACTAAACAGTTTTAAATCATTAGAGAGAAGAGCCATATAATATTAGCAAGTCTGATAGAAACAATATATTTACCTCTGTTTGATCCAGGGCTTTCAGATAGCTGCTCTAATTCAGCAGAGGTATCAAGAAAATACTCAAGTTCTAGTAACTGTAAGAAAGCTTCTGTTTGAGGGTTCCGATAGTGTCCTACAAGAAAAAGGTAAAAAGATGACATTAAATAAATAATGATCAGTTAAGCACACAAGTCCCCACACATTGAGCAAAAGATTCCATAAGCATGTCACTTGTCGCAAAATTCGGAAATGTTGATACAATGGCCAAAAATTAAAGAATGAACGCCAAAAGGAATGGTACATTTTGGCCTTCCGTCTGAAGGTTAAATTAATACGTGAAAAGCCAAAGTCATCACTCATTTATTCAAAAGCAACTCTAAATACATTCTCATGACTAGTTGGCATAACATAAACTTCTGCTCTAAGTAAAGTTAAATTACTTACTGAAGGAAAACCATCCATGATATGAAGCTTAAAACTAACTTCACGAGCATCGTTATCAGTAAACTGCTTATCCCGTAAGCATCGAATGGTGAGTGAAGCTTAAATTGCAACAAACTCGAAACATGGAAAGAATTAAAGTATTGCTAGTGGGAAATTTTAATTACAAACCATTCCCATCATAAGGAAGTACTAAGCAACACAATGACCTAAAAGCTAACTTGACCTAATCTGTCACATCATCTATACTATATTATTAAGTGAGAGACCCTTAGAGTAACCGCTTTGGTCTCTTGGACTCTAAAATTCTTTCTTTTTTTCTTTTTTTTTTCTTAAACCTCTTTTTTGTTTTCTCTCACATCACTGCGATTGTTTTCTATTATAACTCCTTTTGTTTTTTTCTCACCCTCACTCAAATTATTTTTTATTGCAACTCATTTTATTTTTTCACTTCACTTCAATTATTTTTACTATATTTTCTATGCTTTTTTCATATTATTTAATTTTTATTATATATTATTTTTTACTAATCTATATCTTATTTTATTTATTTATCATAATTTTTTATTGTATTAAAGATAATTATAAATATTAATATGGAATTTAATATATATTTAAATAATTATAACTTTTTTATTTGCACACGTGTAGAGTGTGCGAGAATTACTAGTTCTTGCATTACTTGTCTGAGGCCTTTTTCATCATTTATCAAATTGATGTACTGCCCATTGTTTTTAAAGGACCCTATGGAACTCTCAAGATAACATAGAGTAGTAATGGTGTTTTTATGTAGTAATGATACTCACCAGAAGGGAAATTGTTACCAACAGTTTGAGGAGTATGGCATGGTGCAGTCCGAACAAATTCAGAAGGTTTGCTACCTTGCATCTGAAGCTTATTCTTTACAAACTGGCGGCACTCTTTTATGTCAAGCTCTTCGTTACTATAGAACACATGAAATTGCCAGTATATTATGAATTCTTGTGAAAATAAACTTAATGTGCAAATCCATACACAAACCTAAACTCCTTCGGTGTTTTAGTAGTCCGAGGGAAGACCGGATTAAACTTCCTAGTGATTGCAAGCCATTCTTCATCATAGTGAAGATCATAAGGCCCTGGCTCCGACTCAATTTCGATAACCTATAAAATTCAGCAAGTTATCTAAGTGCATAATTAGTTAAACAGGCAGCGAAAGCATCTTAAAGCTAAAACAATAGGCTGAGTAACAACTTGCAAAAACTTTCGTCCAGGGAGGCACTTATCAAGCGCAAGGAATTTGGTAATAGAGCCACTGTCTTTATGTTGGACAAGAGCAGAGAATTTGCAATGCAAATGTGCAGAAAACCAGTAAGAAGGCCTCAACTTAGACAGCAATTCTGCTGCAGCTGGATTTCCTAATGTTCCTTCCTGGATCTGGAGCAGAAGTTCACATATGTTACACCATAGTGATAAAAGAAGAGAACAAAGATCCCCTCAACATCACAAGCAAGCAGTAAATTGGCACATTCTATATTGTCAGAAAATTACACATATCGGGCTCAAATTGGTGTTTCAACTTACAAAAAAACTGCCGAGGAACATGCAAAGAGAAAAATATGTCCTCCATTTGTCACAAACTTATCCCTCATTCTATCAACCCCTTTCTGTTGTTTTGGATCTCACAATGTCCTATATATGTCTCAGTTTCCCAAATGGGATATTATTTCTAACTACAGTCTCTATTAAAGTAAATTACCTCAACTACTGCTTTTAATGGAAATAGCAAAAAGGGCACATAAAAGTAAAATTATGCTCTTCTTAAACTAATATAGAACACCATGTGGGTCTTAACTCTACCTCAAATTTTTGGATGGAAGGAGTAATGAAGAGACATAGATATAGTTATTGAATTGATACATTTTATGACAATAAAATAAGCAGTTTCAAGCAGGCAGAGAGAATAACTCTTCATATAGCATAAGTCAAGCAATCAAAGATATATGGTTAGCTGAGAGCCCCAGTATGTCTGATCTACATATGATACTTGCAGATCAACCCAGATATTGACCAAACGAACCCTTAACTACATCAAGAACAAATACATTTCACATGCCTGACATACTGTAAACTTTTAACTCCAAATAGAGTAGGCTTAAAGCATAGCCGCATAGGACAATATAAGTTTCAAAAGCAGCCAACAAAGCTTAGTGCAGCACTTAGTCAAGGTTGCTGTCTTTGCATGTAAAGAGTCCATCTTTGGTAACATGATTAATCATCAAAAGAAACCTTTCTAGCAATGGGATTTGGATAATCATATGAATAGAATCTTAAGAGTAAGGCATATCAGACATTCAGGAGATCAGTGAGCTTAGAGTGGTCGTATGAGAGCTAAAACTACAGCTTCTTTCCAGCAACAGTCGCCAATAATTCATTAGCTAAACTAAGAAAATAGTGCATTTGATGTAGATCTGGGAATACTAGCTGACAAGACTATAAGAACAGGGTAGAATACTATAAAATCTGCTACTAGAAAGATAAGCACCGCTAGATTATGAATTTCAAAAGATTTATAGTTGTGCTTGAACTTCATTTTTCAAGAGCATTACAATGTCAAATTTACAGGAGGTAATATATTATGTGCAGAAATCAAAACCTAGTAACATTGAATTGGCAAAACAAAGTGATAGACAAGTATGTTCGCCAAACAAGACCCTCATGTGGATACAAGCACTTGGTAATTAAAACTTCACTAAAGAATTAAATAAACTTAACATAGTAATGTTTGAAATACCTCTTGTGCAAAATAGGGTTTCTGGCGTAGAAGATTATTCAGGTTCCCATTGTTAGTAATGCCAAGAGGCCAATCATGGGAAAGCAATATATCAATGGGTTCCTGAACTTGCATGAGCTTATGAACATCATATTTGCGCACATGATATATAGACCGGATGTCTTCGTTATTATAAGGCAGCTTCTCATAGTGTCCTATTAATAAAAAAGCCACCAAAGGATCAAGTTTTAGAAATTTCCAATTGATAGTAAAAGTCATTTTCGAGAAAAACACAAGCTATGGTTGTGTTTGAAGTAGTGCAAAGTTAGGAAAACATAAGTTCATGATCTATAAAAAGATTATAGACCACTATTCATCCTGTACCATACCATTAAAGGTGATGTCCTAGAAAGCAATCACTACTAAACACTAAATTACCTGAATCATAGTGACGTGCTTTATAAATTCCAGAAAGTCCACCGATACGAACATTTCCAAATCTAACTATTCCTGCAAATCCAAGAAAGTAGATCTGTGGTGCAGCCCATCCTCCGTAGTATCTAAGAGAATACATAAGGATACCATGAGCAATCCATTCGAAAAAAAATTCATTCAGTAGAAATATCTAAATTTTGAATCTTTCTAGAAACATTCTATTGTTTACAATTTTACATCTAGGTTTCCGACTAGTGCTGAAACACGAATATGGATACGTTCACAAGGTGCAGCTTTAGCTCAATTAAGAATCACAGTAAACGCAAGACGCGACTAATTTCTAGAATAAGCCTCAGAAAACTATTTCATCTTTCAGCCACTCAAAATATAAAATAAATTACCCACTAAAATTTTAACATATAAATAATATCTACCAATCAAAATATTCTACGCCCACGGGGATCCGCATGCCACAGTTACTAGTAGTTTATAAATAAAACAATACATTACAGTCTAATGACACTAGATTCATTGGTATCCCATTACTGTAGATATAGGTCACTTACAATTCCCAAAGATAGTTGGATGCTTCATGATTTCCGCCAATGAATATAGTTGGAAATGGTGCAGTTTTCTCCCCTGAGTAATATTTCCAGAAGGAATTCATTCTCCGAAACTTATCTGGCACATTTAAGCTTTCTAGATCTTTTTCATTCCTAACAGCCTGATTGCAATCAAGTTACAGATATAGTTAAAATTTGCATTCAATTTGGTTTCTGATCAGTTTCAGTTATATTAGAAAAGAACTAGGAAATAGTGCAGAATTAGGCTGGCCTATACTACTGGATCGAAGAATATTGATGGGGTAAGTGAGATTTCTATCTTAGGCAAAAGAATCACTGAATTACAATGTAAGTATTTGAATGTAAATAAAATTGAAGGACAAGATAACCATGTATAATGTACATTAAATCAAGACAACAATTCGTGCCTCGTCATGTTTTCAGAATCGGGGTTACATACTAACAAGTCATTAGGCCCCGCTTTGCAAACTTCAATTCTTGCAATAAATTCCCAAAACTCTGACACTGTAAACAATGAAATCTCATTCAACAAAATTCAACTGCATCTAATATTTAACAATTGGGCTGAAGTCAAGATACCGGATTCTTTTTATAGCTGATTCAACATCTCATTAATTAATACAGTAGTAAAAAAACATTGAATAAGCTGGATGGAACATAGGCTAAACCATGAACCATTTTTCAATTTGAGACAAATTAATGATAATTACGAGAGGAAAAGAAAATGAAATAAGAACAGAATAACTAAAAGAATTGGCGATACACCTGAAAATCCCCACAGCAAATGAGAAGATCAATCTTGGTATTCTCAACTTCTTGCAGGTGTAAAAGTGTAGCATAAACATTGTCCAAGTCTCCATGCATGCAACCTTCCACGGCTATCTTCATCTATAAAATATTTTTCATTGTGCTCAGGCCTTCAAAAATCAAATATTATGCTTTGCAAGCAAATATACTAGTGTCACTAGTTAAAAGTGTAGCATAATTTATCAATAGTGTAGACAATTTTATTTCTGGTGATAAATAGCATGGTTAGAATCATCATAAATAGAGGGATAGGATGATCTTGTGATTGATTGAGCTATCCTTTTTAAATTGCACTGTATCCTAATGATCCAAAAGGAAATTTCAACAAGCGTTTTCAATACATGTTGAGAATTGATTTTCCAAGCTTGCTAACAATTCTCTAGTCCGCATTTAGGTGTATAAAACACAAAACATGCAAACCCACATACAATTATGAGTCTAGGATGGCAACGAGCCGAGCCGAGCCGAGCCTTGACACATTTTTGAGGTTCGGCTTGGGCTCGCACTAAATATTAAGGTTTCGAACCTATTTCGCGAGCCAGCGAGCCTTAATTTTCTTGTTCGGGGTGGCTCGGCTCGGCTCGCGAACCAGGGTTTCTGCACACCAGTTCTTCCAAAATCGCCATTATTCCAGAATCAAAAAGAAACAAAGCCGCCACTCCAGAACAAAAGAACAAATTTGCCATTCGAGAACAAAAGAACAAAGAACCAAAGCATACAACAATTAATATTTTACAATTCCACTTCAAATACAAACTTCAACTGAAACCATACATTCAAAATGGACTGTAAAATTCAAATTTTAAGAACATATAAACAATAATTTCTTCTAAATTTCACACCTTTTGTAAGCCAATATCTGAGATTTGCTCTCAAATTCAACCAAATTGACACAACCAAAAAATAGGTTGATAAGTGCCTGCTGTGGCGTGAATGAGAGATGGTGACGCGGACTCTACTGTGGAGAGAGAAAGAGGTAGGGACTGGGGAGTGGGGTGTGCGGCGGCGTGGTGGTGCCGGGCCGCCGGTGGCGTGCGGCGATGATGAGAGGTGAGTTGGTGGAGGGGGAGTGCTTGACTGCTTAAGTGTGGTTTGTGAGGGAGAGAAGGTGAGATTTGAGATTATGATTTGGGATTTGTGAATTATATGTAATTATATATATAGATATAGATATATAAAATAATTCTATGGTTCGCGAGTTGGCTCGCGAGCCAACGAACAAAATGTTCATGGTCGTGGCTTGGC
Source organism: Lippia alba (assembly GCA_037834125.1). Lineage (NCBI taxonomy): Eukaryota > Viridiplantae > Streptophyta > Magnoliopsida > Lamiales > Verbenaceae > Lippia > Lippia alba. The sequence goes on along the minus strand of JBBMKE010000002.1, from coordinate 19,531,372 downwards.
TCATATGCCTTGCGAGCCGAATTAGGCTCGGCTTGGCTCATCCCTCATGAACTAAAGCCCGAACCTTGCACTGGATGACTCGTGAGGCTCGCGAGCTTGGCTCATTGTCATCCCTATTTATGACATAACCCAATGTTCGACCCCACCCAGAGATTTTCTGAGTTTCTTTGGAGGTCATTGATTATTACAATTTATATTTTAACTCAAAATTGCCAGGAACTGCAATGCACGGACATGACCCAAAATAGGTCTGTGTAGTGTCCGACACGTGTTGGACATGGGCGAGAAGTGTCCGAAATTAAAAAAAAAATAAAAAAGAAAATATGACACGATGTCGGACACGATTGGGGGCAAATTTTATAATATACAAAAAATTTATACATTTTTTAATATTTTTAGATTTTTTTGGGGAGAAAACAAAAATAACAAAACTTATTTAAGGTTTTAATATTATATTCTTTTATAAATATTTTATTTTTTATAAATTATACTTATAAAATATTTTTATTTTTATATAAAATATCTTTATTTATATATAAAATATATTTATTTATATAAAAGATAGTCGTGTCGGAGCCGTGTTGTGTCCTAAAATTTTCAAAAAATCCGTGTCGCCGTGTCCGTATCGTGTGGTATCCGTGTCACCTTGTCCGTGTCCGTGCAACATATATAGTGTTTAATTGACATAATATGACTCCGAACTACTAGTACACAGTTCGATTGTTGTCCGATATTATTATTATTATTATTATTATTATTATTATTATTATTATTATATGTGAAGGAATCAAGAATAGAAGTTGATAGCCGAAAGTTCAATTATTTGAGAAGCTTTTAATGATCATCCGTTTTTTTTCATCTGATCATGTAAGTACCGATTTTGTTAGGTACCAATAAATTAGTAAATGACTTCAATGCTTCACCAAACAAATGAACCATTTTTCTCAGTTACATACAAACAAAAAATAATTAATTAAAGTTGCAAAAATGTTCCAAAATTTATCCTGAAATTCGGCCTTTGTCTCTGTGAGGTACCTTTCATGGGACCGTGTTTGTGAGGGACAATTTCTTCAATGCACTTTGCATTTTCAAGACTTCAATGCACTTAGGCATTTGTGTTTGTGATGCAACTTATATATGTTTTCTTTATATATGCTGGTATTTGAGCTCGAATTTTAATTGACTTGATTATAAATGAAAGAAAACTGCTCTAAAATATAAATTTGATATCGAATTCTAATTAACTCGACTATATATGAATGAAAATTGCTCTAAAATATAAACTCAATAATCTGTACTCGATTACATACACACATAATATATAGTTTATTACCAAAAATAAAAATAAATAAACTACAGTTTGAATACCACTTAATGCATTGTGTTTTAATAAATATTGTTGACCATTTCGCCTCTAACTTTGATAACTATGCTCTCCAATTAAAATTATATCCACTTGGAATGTATAGATTTGATTTGGATCCCATTTAAGTTGCATTAATTGTAAGCAAATGCAGAAGCCGAAGCAAGATTGAAGATGATAAAAATATCACAAAAATGTCAAAGATATGATAATTTGGTCAAAGTCAAATAGGGACATTCAAACACCATCACTAGCCCATCATGGGGAAAGATCTTCCAAGTCCCTAGTTTCTCCCAGCAATATTTCTATAAGTAGATGGTCATCTCTTGCATCCCAAACACCTAAGTTGCATTCACCAAGAAAATGTCTTTACCATTTCTCACAACATTCTTCACTTTGTTCTTCTTCTCTCAAGCCATCATACCCCCTTCGCAAACATTTAAGTATGTCAATCAAGGCGAATTCGGCGAGTACACCACGGAGTACTCGGCCGACTATCGCGCATTGAGTATCGCTAACTTTCCTTTCACCCTTTGTTTCTATAATACCACTCCGAATGCCTACATTCTCGGGATGAGAATGGGGCATCGGAGATCGGAATCCATTATGAGATGGGTTTGGGATGCCAACCGCGGCAAGCCAGTGCGCAAAAACGCAACCCTAACCTTCGGGAGCTACGGGAACTTAGTCCTTGCCGATGCTGACGGCTCCGTGGCGTGGCAAACTAATACGGCGAACAAAGGCGTTGTTGGTTTAAGCTTGCTTCCTAACGGTAATTTGGTCCTCTATGATAGTAGTAATAGATATGTATGGCAGAGCTTTGATCACCCAACGGACACACTCTTAATGGGCCAGTCCTTAAAAGCCCTCGGCGGCCCAACAAGGCTTGTGGGCCGGATGTCCATGCAACAACCTCTTAATGGGCCTTATAGCTTTGTCATGGAGAAAAGATATTGGGCCATGTATTACCAATCCAAGAATGCACAAAAACCTCTACTTTATTACAACTCAGGTGACTTTGGAAATGGCAAGGGGGCCTTGGCCTACCTTGATTTCTACTGTGAACCCGAGTACGATGCGAACTACGCGTTCAGCTCGGGTTCAGGTTCAATTTAAGCAACTCGGACAGCTCGGGATCAAGTATATTATCTTGGCCCAAGTACAACAGCACGTACACGATGCTTAGAGTCGACATCGATGGTAACTTGAGAATGTACACCTACAACGAGCATGTCGACTGGGGCGCGTGGGAAGTCACGTATGTGCTCTTCGACAGGGATGATGGACGTGTGAGTGAGTGCAAACTGCCTAAAAGGTGCGGATCATTAGGCGTTTGCGACGAGGATCAACGCGTCGCGTGCCCCACCGCGAGGGGGCTGTTGGGGTGGAGCAAGGAGTGTGCGCCGCCGTGCAAGGGTGGCGCGAATGTGGATTACTACAAAGTTGATGGTGTTGACTACTATGCTAGTGAGTATAATGAAGGGTCGGGCCCGATTAGTTTGGCCCATTGTAGAGATCGATGTAGCAAGAATTGCAATTGCTTGGGATTCTTCTATCGGGTCGAGTCTTCAAAGTGCTTAATGGTGACGGAGCTTGGAACTTTGGTTAAGACTTCAAATGCTTCTCATGTGGCTTACATAAAGATATCTAAGTAGTTATGGACGTGTTATTCAGCTTGGGGAGTTGTAATTGTTTTGATTATCGGTCATTGTGGCTCAAATAAATGGAATTAGTTATACTTTTATATCGGAGTACTTTTGATTAGTTATGCATCTACAAATATATTAAGTCTTAACATTTGTCACACCTCGTTTGGGACACCAATATAATACATCGAAGGCAAATTAGTTGTACTTTTCTGAAGGTCGTAGTCGTAGACCCCATAGGCTTAACATATTCAATGAGAAGCCAAGAACTCTTCACAAGTGAGACGTTAAAATCCATTGAGATCCAACGTTAACGTCTGATTTTCCGAATGACTCAATGTATTTCAGATTTTTTTAAAAAGTTTTGTGGCGTTGTACCTTCTCTTTATAGTCCGCATATATGCACCGAAAAATGAGTCATCCACTCGGTTTTATCCATATCATTGATGAATCTTTATAGGTGTCATTAGTGGTGATTGCCCGGTAAGTGAAGAAATAAAAGACGAATAAGATAGTTCAAGAAACGAAGAGCGAGGCCATATTAATATTTGTTATGTATGAGTTGTTGTGCTCTTTCTGATCTTGTTTAGAACTCTGAGTAATTTACATTCTACTTGAGAAAATATTAATCCGTAAGAACTTGAATTGAATTCATTGTTTCAATTGTATATTTCATTCCATGTTGCAACGGCCGACACAACTCAACTGGTGAGTATATTGAGATAAATAATTATCAAATGAAAAAAAAATTCTTATAAGCTCAACTGTCTAATTATAAGATATACGTCTAAACGGAATATAAGATGAAATACAGTAAACCAATACGACAAAAATATCTTCAAAGAACATAAGTTAGTCACAGACTCACAATGACGTTTCCATTTTAGGTATCCATAAAAATCATAAATTCCAAAACACCAAAACAAATAATTGAAATTTTTAGGTCATTTTCCATGAATCAAGGATATCATGCCTTTTTCCTTTTGGTCCTTCCCGTAGCAAATGGAATTTGTAAAGTGAAGACTGATTAGGCTTATTCATTAATTATTGAACCTGGCAATTGCTCGGCTCAGCACTTTTATGTCAGTAGTTGAATGATTAAAGATTATAACGGATCACTTAAATATGAAGTTTTTTATACTTTTGATATTTATATCTCTTGAAAAATTCGAAATTCGAAATTAACTTAATATATTTCAAACCTTCTTAAAAAAAAAAAAAAATCCAAACCACTTAATACGCCACTTAGCAGTAATTTTTATTGTTATTGTTATCGTCCTCATGGTCGCTGTCGTTTTAGTTTATTCAGATATATATTTCAAGGAATCATGAATAAAAGTCGATTGGCCGAAAGTGCAATGATTTGAACAGCTTTTAATGTCATCCGTTTTGCATCTTATGTAAGTACGGATTTGTTAGGTATCAATAAATTTGTAAATGATTTCAATGCCTCACCAGAGCAACGAACAGATTTTTTGCAGTCACATACAAACAAATAATTGATTAAAGATGCAAAAATGTTCCAAAGTTTATCCTCAAATTAATTCGGTGGCCCGTGAGGTAGCTTTCATGGGGTTGTGTGTGTGTGTGTGTGTGAGGGACAATATCTTCAATGCACTCTGCATTTTCTTTGATGTTCATTTTCAAGAATTCAAACATCTTTAATCAGGGACGGAGTCAGGATTTTATGAGAGGGGGGCGAAATTTTAAATCTATATATAATATTTTTTATTAAATAAATATTATTTTATTAAAATAAAAAATTTATTTTATTTGATATATATAAATAAAATAAGTATAACTAATTTTAATTATTATTTTGTGGTTAAAGACTCAATTAAGTATATAATAGGTCTATTGCTAGGTTTCTTGAAATAAAACTCCAAATTTCTTTTACTTACAGTGTCTATATAAATTCTAAAAAATCAAATAAAATAATAATGTCAAATAACAAAACACATAAAAAATAAAAAATTATTTATCTTTAACACTAATAGTCATAGTCTCATAGAGATAAAGATAACTATAGTTAATAAATTAATTATAAATGTTATTCACAAT
>JBBMKE010000002.1:19398540-19417543 GCA_037834125.1 Lippia alba | reverse complement strand
TAACTTTATAAAAATTATAAGTGATTATCAATTTTTCTCTGCAAACACTCAACTGATTATTTTTCTGCTAATCACTTCTTTTTCCAAACACTCACCACTTTTACTACTGCAATTTTTAACCGCTTTCACTTCTATTTCTACTTCTACTTATGGAGTAGAGTTTGCAAACACCCCCTAAATAACATGAGAAGCTTTCGCGGTTGTGTGAAATGCTCTAATGCACCGACACTTCTAAAAATATTATTTTGCCGTGTCGTGTCGTGTCGGACACCCGTGTCCAATACCGTGTCCGACACTTCTCACGTGGAAAATTCATAAAAAAATCTGTGTCGCCGTATCCGTGTCGTGTCCGTGTCGCTGTGTCCGTATCCGTGCAACATAGGTGAAATGTGTCTACTTTTATGGCGTATAGCTATTGTTTAGGGAAGGAGAAAAGAGTAGTTTGCTGTTGTCTTGAACTTTTTCTTAGCTTTATAATATAACATATACAACTAAACATGAGATTTGAGAATAGTTGCATGAAGTGTCAGTCGGATATTTTTCTTGGACATTGTATTTGATATTCATGTAAAAAATTAAGGAAAAAAAATGTGTTATCATGTTTGTATTGTATTATGTCTGTATCACTGTGTCTATATTCGCACATCATCACTCTTGTCGTTACATAGTTACCACTGTCGGTTATAGGTTCTAATGCTCGGATATTTTAATAGTAGACATTGATTGGATGTCGACATTACGTGTCTGACATTTTAAAAAAATATCATAATTGAAAAATGAAAAATAAAAAAGAACATGCAAGTTACATTTTATTATGTATTTGATGTTTAACATGTATGTTATTTTAGGGTGATTTTTCCCAGAAATTATGTGAGTATAAATATAATATAAACATATTTGAAAACAGTGCAAGTCAGATACATTACATTCATCCACCATTACATGAAAATATAAACGATTTCTTAGTACAACGATATTATCTTGGAAATATAAATAAATATAGGTTTAAAATGTCATTATTATGGTAGATACGGAACCGATTTTACCAAAACACTATTCAAACTAATTTATGTCTTTAGTTTCAATTTTTTAGCTAATTTGTGAGTTGTACACTTGATTAACAAATTTATTTAGAAAAATTCGGTTCTTAGTTCTTACATTACAATACGCGGGTTCTTTTGGGATTTTGCAAATCATGAAGGGTTCTGTAGCAATTTATCCAAAATTTGACACTGAAGTTTAGCGGCAAGAAACCCAATATGAACTGAACTGACCCTATCAAACAAAACTGAAATTCTCTCAAAATTCATCATACTTAATTCGAACGTTTAAACTCAGAGAGGAGAGATAAGGGCTCAGATCAAAAACTTGAATGCAGCTGGAACGATTACGCCTCAAGAATTAACTTCCGTGATGCGCACAACAGCTCAAAGGACTGTTACTTCATTTATCGTTCTGATGGATTTCGCACAAATTGAAACGGCAGAGTTAAGAGAACTTCGATGGCTTAAAAGCTTGATTTATTGGAGGCAGATGAAGAGCGTTTGGGGGAATCTGATCTGTCTGTCAGATCATGGTGCTTTATTTGAATTTGGGGTTCATCCTGGTCCTCTTACAATCTGGTAAATTCTTTTGAATTTGCGTCCTGTTGTTTATTAACGTTATTCTTGAGACAGAAATTTTGAATATTTTTCCGGAAAAATTGAGATGATAATCCGACTGGGTGTATGTTTCAGTTTGTGATGAAGTTTGGTAATGTGGTTTTGTTGTCAGAATGCAGCAGATAGTATGAAAACTTTAATATTTTATGAATGTCTAAAGGAAAACTTATTAAACTATGCAAGCGATTCTTGTGTCCTGTTTAAGTATTTTCTACCTTATATGCATACAATAACTTTGTTCATAAATGGGATATTGTTCTCATCATGCATTTAGTGGGTAAGGTTGAAATATTCATAGAATTGTGGAGTGTGATTGTTTTTTGGCAGCCAATAAGGTCATGTTTTGTTCATAACATTTGATCTTTGTTACTTCTAATTTCCAGTTTCCGTCACCGTAAATGCACATGATGATGGTTATATGCAGTGTGAAAATATGGTCAAGAAATGGGCATCATCTTCCTTTGATTATGAAGTTATAGATGATAAGCACGAATTGCGCGACTTGCTCTTTTTCCTTCACCTGCCCCGAACAGGAGGGCGTGCATTTTCCCACTGGTGATTATTTCTCACCCGTATTTTTTAACTTATCGGAAAGTATTACAGTAGTGTATCAACTATCAAAAGTTTCTTCCATGCTAATTTTCTTGCAGTTTCTTGAGGAAGCTGTATCCAGCATTAGAGGAATGCCCACGGTCTTATGATAAGTTAAGATTTGATCCTAGGTACATATTCCTAATTATCTGACTGTAACTTGCCATAGATAGGAAAAATGGAAAGGTAAAGAATGGTAATATATTTATATAAATATCTTAATTGTGCAGAAACCCACAATGCAGATTGTTGACTACACATGATGACTATAGCATAATGTCCAAACTTCCCAAGGAAAAAACTTCAGTGATAACATTACTTAGAAACCCGATAGACCGTGTTTTCAGCACTTATGAATTTTCTGTGGAGGTTGCAGCTAGGTTTCTTAAAAACCCAAACTTGCTTGAATCCATATTAAACAATACTTTCAAGGGAGCTGGAAGAGGCACACTGGATGTCTGGCCATGGAAATATTTGACTCCCTGGATGATGGAAGATCTTTTTGCACGAGTACGTATGTTATGTCCATTGGAATTTCACTTGATTTTTAAACGTGAAAAACAAAAGATCAAGTTTTATCATACAATTTGGATCTAGTTCTGTCTTACAATTTTGTTCTATATCTCTTGAAGCGGGATGCTAGAAAACTTAAAGGGGAGCCTCATTTAGAAACCGATGATCCATTTGATATGGAGGATGTATTAATGCCTCTACGTGAGTATATTAATCACCCTATCGCTCGGGATATTGTACATAACGAGGCCACTTTCCAGGTACTTGAGTTAATTGTAACCAACTACTGTTATAGCTAAAAAAAATATTGTGATGAAAGAAAAATTCATGAAAAATCCAATGTAATTTTAAAATTTGTGTAGAGAGTCTCTATGAGTTCTAGATTCGTTAACCGCGAAATTATTTTTGATTCTTTTTCGTTTCTCTTTCTTCACTGAGAAAGGGTGAAATGGAAAATTAGCAAGGGACAGCAGGCAGATTTTAAATTTTACTGATTCATTTGTTGAACTCCTTTTGCCATGTAATTGTATGCACAATTGCCATAGTACACAGGATTGCATGTGATTTAAATAGCTATTATAATGGCGCTTTGAATGTTTTGAAATCCAATTGTTTCTTGAATGATGCATTTTTACATCCTACTTGACTTCCTCAATTTTAAGGTTGCAGGCCTTACCAACTACTCTTTTTTTCCGGAATCTTATGAAGTTCGTCATTGTGTGCTCAAATATCAGACCCTTGGTGAATATGTCCTTCAAGTTGCAAAGGTATTGGGTGAATTTTGTCATCATTATGAGCTTTCAATCATGATAAACTGTTGCATATGCCGCAGAGAAGGTTGGATCAAATGCTTTTTGTTGGACTTACTGAGAACCATAAAGAATCAGCAACTATGTTTGCAGATGTGTTTGCTGAACAGGCCATATCTAACCACACTGCAACAAACTCGAGTAACTATTTGAGTGACGATTTTCAGGTAGTGATCTCAAGTAATTATTTGGTTTCTTCACTTTAAACCGTACAGTTTTTACACTAATTATCTATTCAAGCTTCAAAATACATCTATTCTGTGTCAACTGTTAAGTATATGCTTAATCTCATTTTTATTATATTTATGAGTTTGTCCAAATTTGTACCCTGAAAATCACTTTGGGGTTACTACAACAACATACATACCCTGAGTTTTAGCCTAATTACACAAACTTCCTCCAGCGTAATTTTGTGATATCATCTTCAATTCATTATGAATACACTATTTTTACGATTCACCTACTGATCAATATTTAAATTTAAATTAATGACTATAATAGCATGCATTAGACCAAACTTCAAGGAATGCCAGGGGAATTATCTGTAATTTCACAAACCTCAATGGAAGTTTGTATAATACACCAAACCTTAAGGTATGGCAGTATAATATCCCAATCAATTTCCTCACATCAGACATCTGTTTCATAGTTTTTGGCCTTTGTTATTAATTTAATGAAGCAAAACCATGTGGGACTCAAGCGAATGTTAAACTTCATTTGAAGCATCACGGTCATGTGGTCGTCACGTATCTGCTCTGTCAAGACCTGTCAACAAAGGCCTAAAAATGAAAACTGACACAATTTAAAAGTTAAAAGTATATGCAATTTGAAGAAAAGTTAGTTATGTGGTAACAAAATTGAAGTATGTCATAGTTGCAATACCAAAAATGATATTTAACCCTGTCAATTGTCTCAACTTTCCAGATATACAATAGAAACTCAATTCCTTTAAGAAATGGTTAAGTTTCCCTTGACCATGCCGTATTCTGTTGCAGAACAGAGCTCCTTGCTAAAGAACATTTCATCGTATCAGTTGACTACTGCAAAACTTATTGAAGCATATGATTCCTGTGTTTTTTCCTGGATGAAAGCTCATAAACTCAAGCGCGTAGGTTCTCTAAAGAGTATTTTCCAAGTAAACTTTACGGAGGTATGATATCTTAAACTGAAACTGGTATATATAATGTGGCACAAAAATGAATCTTCCGAGTTGATTTCTAAGGATTATAATGACTGCAATGATCGTGTTCAGGCTCGTGGCCGTGTTCCTGACACAGTTATACAAGAAATTGAATCACTTAACAGACTAGACATGGAGCTCTTTACATATGGTAAAGACATATTCGCCAAGCAACAGGCACGCAAAATGGGCAGCACGGTTTACATTGTAAGTTTAGTTATTGTAAATATTGATTCTGGATTTAAGTTTATTCAATCGCGTATTTTCGTTCTATTTCTTACAATAAGCCTAGGATCAGAAATTCACTTTCTGGATTGATTGTATCGCTTATAAGTCTAATCTAGACAACCACAAGTTCAATTTTTTAGTTATTTTTGTTTGCGATTCTTTGAAACACATGATATGTTGCCATCTTTTTCATGTCTTCTTTTACTGTTATTAATTGCAGGAGAGACTAGGCAGCAGTTCTTATTCCTATTTCTACAGTTCTTCTTCCTGGAGACATGTGTGCCTAACAATCACTGCTCTTCTGTTGCTTCTCAACATAGTTTTCTTTGTAAATGCAAGAAGAACAACGTCCAAACTTAAACTCTGACTGTCTTCTTCATACTCTCGACTGAAATTCGAAAAACAATTATATCAGGAAAAGAAAAATATTTGCAATGTGAACTCCTCTTTTGTTTTTTTAGGCCAAGATAAAGTTTATTGGCTTATAGAAAATGATAATAAATTCAACTTTACTGTTACAGAAATTATAATTTGTCGGTGGATTGATATTTTGGGATAATTTACTCATTTACACTATAGTTCGACATTATTACACAAACTTCCCCTGAGATTTGAGATATTACGAAAAATCTCCGTCCAAGAATTTACATTATATTTTTCTGGATGATTTCATCTCTAATTTTTGAAATATGTCCTATTCTATTCTCGCCATGTATCCATGTTACTTTACGTGTATTATAACATGTGCTAGGTAGAATCATTCTCAAACTTCAAGAGAAGTTTGTGTAGTTACCAAAGCTCACAGGGTGTATGGCAATGTCACTTTCTTTTGTTGAAATTGTGATAATTGCCGCAATTTGTGCTTCATTGACGAGCATAATTAGAGGAATGAAGGGTCAGAGAAATAGAAATGATGGTTAATTATAATTGAAAATCCAGCAACTAAAAGTTTGTTGTGGCAATAATGGACAAGGGCCATGTCTATATTGCATGTGAGATGTTGCCTTCCCATAAATTCTAGCTCTGTGTGTGTGTGTGTGTGGATGCTCTTATACATTGAATCCATGGTCAAAGCTAGTACAATGTACATGATGCCACATATAAACACCCCTTCAGATATTTTTGTGGCAATCATTAATATAATATATATTAGCAATAATTAAGTAAAATATAAATCCCATTTGTTATTTGGGATGATTGCATAGAGTTGGCATTGTTTGTAGGAGTAAAGAACTATAACCATCTAAAATTAATTCTTGAATTTTACATCTCCACTATATACCTAGTTTAAATTTCGGCTTGTTTAATATCGAAAGTCTGAAAAGACTATTTATGAAACTGTGATTACCCCATCACGGATTCGAAGTTGGTTGATCATTAATCTGGCAATGTTGGTTAGAATAGTCTTATTGTGCGTACTTAAAAAGCGAGAATGTATGTATAATGTTTTAGCCACCATCCAATAACCCTAGGTGGTGATCCTTTTATAAAAATAAACATAATTTTAGTTATGAATGATAAATATTTGCTTTCCATTTTTTCTAACTTCCCAAGTGTTTCAGTTGATAGTAGAATGAATGCGATTAATATGTTATTTTGCAATCCTATAACCAAATTTGATATATTAACATTTTTCATAATACAAATTTGGTAGCTTTAGTGAAACACAAGATAGTCAAGTGGAATTTGGCATGCATGATTTGCCCACTTTGCTTGGCAATCATTAAATTCAAACCCAAAAATCATGAGAAATCCTTCACATTTCACAACCAATAAATCATGGAGTCCCAACCCCATGCCAACCAAAAAATGTTAGGAAACTTCAGATTTAGTATAAAGATATTTTTAAAAATATCATTTTATTACGTTGGATCATGTCAGATATTCATATCAAACGTTGTATTAAACACATTTCATAAAAAAAATTAAATGATCATATTAATATCATATTAATATATTCGTATTCGTATCAATATATTCGTATTAGGTGTGATAGATCATACCCGTAATGCCAAGGTCAAAAGAAACCACAACTCTTTTGTTTGCCTTTGCTCCCATCACAAGTCTCACACACACATTCACACCATCACCAACTGTGGGTGGGACCATTTTTGTCAATTATTCTAGGATAACATTTAACTAAATGGGGGCCTAAACCCCCCCACCAAAAATCACATCATGATGCAGACCACCCTAGGTCCCCTGCACCAGCAACACAGCCAATAACCAACACCCTTAATTTTATTTTCCCTGTACTTCACTCGTTCCCGGCCAAGGTCCAATACTGCACAGTTTCAGAATATTAAGACAAAAGCCCATTTCATAGATTACAAAGCTAATCTCTGCCCAAACCTATCTTCTTACAACAATATTTCCATTTTCTGCGAAAACCCAATGGCGTAAAAGGGTTTTGAGGGTTTATGTTCTGGTAAGTATCGAGCTGTTCTTGCTTATTTTCCCATTTTTTTCACTGCCCATTTCATTTGTTTTTGATAATTTTTGTTACTCGGTTTATCATTGTTACTTTTTCTTGCAAAAGTTTGCATTTTTTTTGCCTTCATTTTGTGTTTTCTGTGCTGCATGCGTTGTTTTGGTCTGGGAATTCTGGAGGTAAATGGGGTTTCGAAAGCTTGAGATTCTTGGCAATTTCTTGATTTTCTTTTCCTTTATTTGTTTCCTCAGAGCTACTATTGGGTTTTCTTGAAATTGCGTCAATGGCCCCAAAATATATTAGGGTTTGAGTAATTGAGTTTTATGTTTAATTTCTTGCAAATTTATCTTTGCATTTCTCCTGCTGGGAATGGATATAATTTATTTATGGATTCATCTGGGTTTTGAGGGCAAATGTTTCTGGGGAAGAAGTAGCTCGCTGTTTATGATGTAACGTAATGAAACGGTGTCGTGATGTGGAAATAGTAGGGAAAAGGAAAAGTGGAAAACAAAAGGATACAAAATCTTTTCAGTAATTTAAATTTAATAATAGTCTTCCCAACTTTTCATTTTATTTAGGTATTTTGTTTTTAACCACTAATTTTGTTTTATTTTTTCTAAAAAAAAGTCTTCTTAGGCGTTGTTTGTTTTGTGATAATAGGTGTAAATATGTTTTGATAGACCCGAATAGTAGTATGTACCAACATATTTGACTTTTGCTATAAGTCCATACTCCATACTGGGCCGTATAAATTAATAGTTGGAATATTAATACATGCTTAGGGTTAGGGTTAGGGTTACTAATAGTATTAATTATTAAGGAATGTAAGAAGAATTTCTACAGAATTTTAGTTAATATGATATAATAGCAAGAAAAAAGCATGAGATCATATTTGAGTATAACTATTACAAATTACTAAAATCAACTTTCAAACAAATAATTAACATGTATTAATATACTTCTATACAGTGTATAAAATATAAAAAACATATTATCCTGTCATTTTTAAAAAAAAAAAAAATAATATTATCCCATCTCTTGAAATCAGCAAGGACTTAGCAATATCAGCTTTGTGGTTCGTGAAGTTTAATTAGAGTCCTATTTGTGTTTAGTCTTTTAACCATGGTATAACTTTGAAGGAAATTTAGTAAAGGGCGACTTCTAATCAAATAATTTCCCAAATTACATAAAAATTAGAAGAGAATATATTAATTTGATCTCGTGATGACGTAGAATGACCAATCACATAGCAAGTGTAATTTATGCCCGGTATTGATTGGTTCATGCGCTAAAATATTGAATTATGATTGGTCGGGTGCATGTGAGCCGGGTCTGGATTAGAATTTTCCATACGACGTACCGCGTTACGTAAAATAAATAATCCAATCTGTTGGATAAAGTATAAAACCAGACGATCTTTGTCCTTATTATCATTCCATTCAAAATTGTTAGATACCTTAAAACACAGAATCTCCACGGCTTACAATTGGTAAGAATATTCTCTCTCGTGTGTGAGTGTGTTATGGTTGGATTCTTGATTCTAAGAGAATAATAAAAATTCTGATTGTTTTTGTATTGATTACTTGTATTTTTCAGAAAAATGGTTAGGGTTGAGCCGTATAGTTGGGATGGGGTCGAAAACCGGGAAGAATTTGAGAGTATTCTCAGTGTTTTGGATTTTCCGATGGAGAGTTTGGAAGGTGATGAATTGGTTGGAGATTGGGATATTAGCAAGTCACACTTCTTGGGCCCTATTCCCTTTGACGAGCTAATGGGGCCGCTCTCGTTTGCTCATACCAAAACTGATTTCGCACCTGTGAGTTCTTTTTTTTTGTTGTTGAATGCTTTATTTCGAATAAGATGCTAATGTTTGATGTAGTTGTTGTGTTATGTGCTGTATGTTTATGTGAATTTTTTGAATTGGGAGAGCATAGTGATTTTTGAAGTACGGGTAGGGAGGCTTGAAAGGAAGAGTTGAAAGAAAAATGGGGCAGGAAAAAGATGGTAACCGGAGAAATAAAAAATAGGCGAAAACAAAATGAAAAAAAAGAACTATGAATATAACTAGACAGAAAGACAAGGGGAAGAAGGGCAAGAGAAGGGATTTGGTCTGCCATATTTAAGTAGATGCGTAAGTTATATAAAGTATTATAACTGAAAAATAAAATTACTAAAAGTCGAAGTCGTAAGGAATGTGGAAGTATGTGGAAGTCTGGATGGAAGCAATGTGGAAGTATGAATACTTTTGTGTTGACTGTTTCTTTGCATTGAATTCTTTGCCATTCTTTTGAACATCACATTATATGCGGGGTTGTACATCCTTTTCCTCGTACATCCTACTTCCCGGAAGAATACTCTAAATTGTAATACTCGTTAGATTATGTGAACATCCTTTTACTTCCCAACATTATATGAACATCGTTTTCCTTTCCAATATAATATACTCGTTATGCTCGTACATGCTTCCTGATAAATACTCTAAAATGTGGAATCTAAGTTAGAATAGTCTAAAATGTGGTATGAAACTCTTCATAAAATAAATGCTATCCAATAAAATTTGTTGCAGAAATTGCAAAGGACCAACAGTAAGAATTGCTTGAACATGGTTTTTTACTATTGTCGAAACACTTGTGATTGTTCTTCTGCTTCTTAGTATTTAGATTTTTCTGCAGAAAATCCTTGTCCTCCATCATGAAAGCACTTATTTAGAAACAAGTACGATCATTTTGCTTGAGGGCTCAACTTCGAAAAGGACTGCTGAACAACAAAGATGTATTTGAATCTCACACTTAGAGATTGACTTCTACCAATCTAGAATATTTTATTTACAGCTAAGACATGTACATCTAAGACTTCTCTAGGATTTTGGGAAGGTTCAGTGAATCTGGTTAAGAAATAGTACTCCTAGACACATCCAAGTACGCCCAAAGTACAAAATAAGCTTCGATGCGCAAGGAACTTAGACGGTTTGGTACACGTACTATCTTACAGAGACCAAACTAAGAAACGCATTATTCAAAAGCACATTCATTCTTGCACCGACCTCAAATTGGGTCTATTCCTGTCATTTTCAAGGGTAAAAGCGCTTTGATAAAAATAGTTCAAAATAGAAATCCTTTGATGTTTCGTGATACACATAAAACTCATGCATTCATCCACCACGTCCTGAGTCACGATGATTGTCTGGTTAACCAATAAAATATGAGAAAAGCGTGAGAAAGGGTAGAAATGCAATTAACGTTAGTAATTTTGACACTCCGTAATCTGAAAATATTGTTATTTCGTTTGAGTTTGCTCTGGCATCAACACCATCTTGGTGTTCCTGTGCTTTGTTTCTGACCATGCATAAACTTTTATTGAATTAAAACACTTCTTGGTTCTACTTATTTGCTGAATATTCGTCGTCATCATCATTATTTGCCCCCTCGATTGATGTAGATTGCCATCTTTAATTTTTACTCATACCCTTTATCTTTCCTTTTAATTAATAACCTTTAAAGATCGATGCAACTCCTGAGACAAAGCACCTGCTCCAAGAGCAAGGTGTTGCTCAGACACAAAGCCCCGTCTCTGTGTTACAAAGCTCGAGCTCGAAGAACTCAACAACAAAATCTCATACGCACAAGCGGCCAAGATCCAAACGGGCTAGACCTCCGGGCCCAAGCCCGTGGCTTTCGATGTCGCTCCTATTTCCATCCTCCTCGAAGACTAATAAAATATCCAAGAAGAGCAAAGAGAGGAAAAACCCATTTTCCTTATCCAATGTCGAGGTGCCAGGTGACTGGAACCACCGTCGTCCTGTTGCTACAAAAAAGTGTACTCATTGTGAAGTGACGAAAACGCCCCAGTGGAGAGAGGGCCCATTAGGGCCAAAAACATTGTGCAACGCGTGTGGGGTCCGCTATCGGTCGCGAAGACTATTTCCAGAGTATCGACCGGCTGCGAGTCCCACATTCGTGCCATCTTTGCACTCGAATTCACACAAGAAGGTGATTGAGATGAGGAGAAAAGGTAAGGAGATGTATCCTGAGATGGAATTTGTTCCCTTTAATAGCTATTTGTTTGAGAATTAATTCTATTTGGAATTCATGTACATAAGTGGAGGGAGTTTAGAATTTTAGAGTTAAGTTATTGTTGGGTAATTTAGAGGAGGGAAGCACTTATGTAATGTTTGGGTCGAAGAGTTTCTTCAGATGTTTAGAACATTTAATGAAAGAATTCCCATTTATTTAATTTATTCTTTCAGATTGTTGGTGGTGATTTGCAATTCAGCCATTTGGTTGAAGAGTTTTTTATTAAGTAAAATTTGAGTGTTTGTTTATGTTTCTGGAATTGTTTTCGCTGAAAATTAAGTGAACTTGGTTTTCCGGTGGAAGTTGAGGCACAGGGGATACAAATACATTTTTAAAGATCTTTCATGTGATAAGTGTCAAATACAATTGTTTTTAAAGATTCTTTCATGTGATAAGTGTCATATACTTCGGGTTTGAAAATTACTTTTGCTATCCAAAATTTTGGATGCCCGGCCCTGCACGCCCACCCCTACTAGTCTAACGTGACGAGCTCACCACTGCACTCTGATGCAAACTCAAACCCGATCTGACCAAAACTGAAACAATTAAGCGAGTTAAATTATTTTGCGGAGCTTAAATCTGAACTCAAATTATTTCCCTCGAGCTCGAAATCAAACCTAAAAAGATATCAAATTCAGTTTGACCACTACATATTCGGGCTCGACTCGTCTACATAAAGTGTATTGAATGTAACATTAGCAATCAATCAGTTAATGAATTTGAACCCAAAATTTAATATACTTCTAATAAATTATATCTGAATTTTGAACCATTTTCGGGAAAAAAAATCTGAATAAAAGTATTTCTCTTACCAAAAAAAAAAAGAGAATAAAAATACTTCTGAATTAAAATTGAGAAACCCTTGGGCCGATCGAAATAATTCTCTCACCACTCCCTCAACCGCCACCCCTCCCCGGCGCTGCTGCCATTCTTTTGACGCCACCGCCACCGCCGCCGCCGCCGCCTCCTCTAGCAGAAGCCGCTTGCTTCCACTGGGTTAGTGTCTCTCTTCTCTTCAAAAATTTTCGAGACAATGGTTTCAAAATCAAGAAAAAAAAAAGAAACTTACCCCCAGAAACACCCACCTAACCGACCAAAAAACTCCACCAGCACTTGCATCAACCGGTCGAATTGCAAGTTTGCTGATTCAAGTGAACTTGCATCAATACCGGCAAATATATAACCATTGCTCTTGTCGATCAATTTAAGTAGATTGCCTACACTCTTTATCCTGAAAAAAGTATGAACTTTAACTAAGAACCAGCGTAGAGTCATAACACCATACTGAGAGATGAACATGCCTGAATGTCCAAAGTGTGAAATTGACAAGACTGTAATTTTCTATCACTTCAAATAGCTCCTTTGTTAGCTTTCTGGAAGAGGACAATATATTTTCCATCATGTAATAGCACTACTGAAGTAACTAATGCATAATTTTTGAGTTCTGATTTAAAACTGCAGTTGTTGATTATTGACCCTTAATTTTTATTGATCTTGATTTGAAATGTAGATATCATATCTAACTGTTAATTTAGGAGGCCTATAGTTGTCTGTTTAAATGCGAAGTGCAATGAAATCGCACAAAGGATAAGGGAAGTGTGTATGGAGTATGGAGTTTATTTCCATTTATCTATAAAGTTTGAGAACTTAATTGGTCATTGTTTTTCTGACAGGAGTCCGAGATATGGTGTTCGGTCAGGTGGTTATTGGGCCACCGGGCTCAGGCAAGACCACTTACTGCAATGGCATGTCTCAGTTTCTCCAGCTCATTGGCCGGTAAGCTTTCAGAATTCATAAGAATGCACGTATCTCTCCTCCAATTCTTGCTGTTGAATATCTATGATGTTGCTATCTGTTAATGTCTCTACTGTTGCTATAAGGAGGTTCTTTGGTATTTTGTTGATTCGAAAGAGCTTTTTAAAGTTGGTTGTTGTTACAAAAGGTTCTATTCTGCTCATGTGTTGAGACTTAATACTTGATTGTTTATCTTCTAAATGGTGGTTTCAGGAAGGTTGCAGTGATCAATTTGGATCCCGCAAATGATGCTTTGCCGTATCCGATGCATTAGTTATTCTTTAGGCTTTTAGGAGTAATCCTCTTGTTTACATGGATCGCTAGTGGCCTTTTCCTTCTTTTATCTTCTGCATAGGGATTTTGGATATGTTATTTCCTTATGAAATAAAGATATGAATGTGCTATAAATATCGAGGAGTTAATTAAGCTCTCTGATGTCATGGCTGAACACTCCCTTGGCCCTAATGGAGGTATGTACATTATGCTATAGCTACATTTTATTGCTGATGTGCTGTATATTTCATTTTCTATGTAATTATGTAGCTATAAACAATTTTTAGATGTTTGCTCATTTGAATAGTTCTATAGGAGGAATTTGGCATAGTCATTTGCATTATCAAGGTTTTGAGATCACATTGAAGAAAATATCAGAGGACAACTTCCTTCAGATAACCCTTTTGAGCACGAGCTTATTGATTAATACTGCTACCAGTTTTGGTTCGTTTTGAGCACAAGCTTATTGATTTATACTGCTACCAGATTTGGTTCGTCTGATTGGAGGATTTCATGATCCAATATAAAAAATGTTTTGACAAATTCAAAAGTGTAATCGGCGATCAAAGTTTTAACTAAAAGTTAGGAAATCTTAGGTCTTGAATATGTTATGCGGTTGTCGGTTGATAGCTTGAAGTAAAGGATTTTTACCACGGAATTTACCTGCCAAATGAACCACAAATTTTTGGTTATGTGATTATAATTGTAAACGCTTAAATTTTAATAGGTCTTACTGATGGCTGAGTACCTAAGTCTGAAGCAAAACATTCTATCTTTTCTTACAGGTCTGGTTTATTGCATGGATTATTTGGAGAAGAACATTGATTGGTTAGAATCCAAACTAAAACCCCTACTTAAAGGTTGCTACGCTTTTTTAACAACAATTTGTTTTTTTTATATATCTTTTATTCACCCAACAGATTTCTTGTTGGTTATATGATGAGTATGCTGTCCTTGTTTTAAGAATCGTTTTGAAAAGATGCAATTTCGTTTCAAATCTATTGAAAAGTAAATTTGATATTGATGCTTAAATTCTCCATTTTATTCTCTTTTTCTTCAACTAAAAAGAGAACTATTGATGCTTGAACTGTTCAACAGTATAGCAGTTCTCCAATAAAGAGTATTCTTTCCTCAAGGAAATTATTATTAGATCACCACCAGTAACTAATAATCATTTTGGTGCTTTATCCTAATCCTTTGGAAATCATGTACTATGTTGCATTTACTAAATTCAGTTACATAATATTGATCGTTGGAATCCTTTATATTATTATTATCTATTATCATAGCATAAATAAAATTTTTAGTGCCAACTTGGATCTCATTAACTGGTGGCTGCATTGAAAGTTCATCAAACAGTTTTAACACTGGGAAAACAGAAGTTGATGTTGGACGACAATTGCTCATAATGTTATATATTTTTAATACCATTTTGGTGATTGTCGTAGGAATGATGAAAATATCCAAGTTCTTTTAACACGATAAAAATAATGCCTTATTTATGGAAGTAATAATGAGGAATTTAACTGTTACGAGCTAATGATAGTTCAACTTCTAAAATCATCAGTCATAATTGAGACACCCATTAAGAATTGCTTAATTGCCTCTAGAACTATACAAGAGCCTTTCTTATTTTTCATGTAAGCATTTGCATGACATTTTCTTGTTTATTACCTTCTGCCTTGCCTGACTGCATGCTGCTAACAGATAATATCTGCGTTTAATCTTTCTTTATTAATTCCCTTGTAAATAAAACTCATCAGTCATGAATGATAAAACATAAACTAACATCATTCTGCAGATCATTACTTTCTCTTTGAT
Organism: Lippia alba; assembly: GCA_037834125.1. Taxonomy (NCBI): domain Eukaryota; kingdom Viridiplantae; phylum Streptophyta; class Magnoliopsida; order Lamiales; family Verbenaceae; genus Lippia; species Lippia alba. The sequence goes on along the minus strand of JBBMKE010000002.1, from coordinate 19,402,169 downwards.
TTCCCTGGCCAAGTGGAACTCTTTTTCCTTCACGAAAATGCGAAGAAAGTTATCATGAAACTCATAAAGAAGCTAAACCTCAGGGTATATCGTTCATCTTCTAATTGCTCTTGTTTTGAATATCAATGGAACTTTAACAAACAAGAGTCTTGAAATGATTCCATGTATTTTGCAGTTGACTGCTGTGCACTTGGTGGATGCCCATCTTTGCAGTGATCCAGGAAAGTACGTGAGTGCTTTGCTCCTCTCATTAACTACCATGTTACACTTGGAGCTTCCTCATGTCAACGTATTGTCTAAGATTGATCTCATTGAAAGCTATGGCAAGCTAGGTTAGAAGAAATTTATGCTCGTATGATTAGTATATATAATATCTCATTTATGGTTACTATAATCCTGCTTTGGAATAATTACACTGGCGTACTCTGAGATTTGGTATAATTCACAAACTTTCCCTGCATACTTTAATATCTGGTTTAACAAATGCTACTATTGTCATGAATTTAATGTTATATATTAATCAGCAATTGTCAAGGCTAAATAGGGTATTCATAAAAGATATAGACATGAAATCATCATAATGGATGGATCTAAATGTAATGTATAGGGGAAGTTCCTGTAATTTCTCAAACCTCAGGGAAGCTTATGTAATTATGCCAAACCTCAGTCTATGTCTCTGTAACTATCCCTCAAGTTTTTATATCATGTTTAAGCTATTACTGTCTTGTTTTGCAGCTTTCAACCTTGATTTCTACACTGATGTACAAGACTTATCTTATCTACAGTACCATCTTGATAAAGATCCTCGATCCGCTAAGTATAGGTATGATCCCATGTCGTGAATGCTTTATTTAAGACATTATTTGTATATAAGTTACTTTAACAGTGATGTTACATAATTAAAAATATATTGTCCTCTTCCAGAAAGCTAACAAAGGAGCTCTGTGAAGTGATAGAAAATTACAGTCTGGTCAATTTCACCACTTTGGACATTCAGGCATGTTTGTCTCTCCGTATGGTGTTATGACTCTATGCTGGTTATTTTTTAACAAGTTATATTTTTCCAGGATAAAGAGAGTGTTGGCAATCTAGTTAAATTGATCGACAAGACCAATGGTTATATATTTGCCGGCATTGATGCAAGTGCAGTTGAATTCAGCAAACTTGCAGTTCGACCGGTTGATTGGGATTATTATAGATATCCTTTATCTCATTTTTTGTTTTATCCTATAAATGTTAGATTTTCTGAAGCAGTGTCTTATTGGTACGTTTATTCTTAAAGCATATTTATCCCTTTGCCTTCTTGAAATTCAAAAACATTTGGTACAATCATTATGCAGTTTTGTGTATTTGCAGTTAGGTTTAGTATAATTACAGTGTCATCCACTGTAACTTTATGGAATCCAAGCTTGGTTCAAAATTACACATACCTCCCTTATAATTTATTTTCACCTTAAGGACACAGCCTCTCCCTTATGCGTTTGGAAGATGGTATACAAATTCGTTAGTATTCTTTTCTATTACAAGAAAATAATTATGTGTCCTAGTTCTGACATATATATATATATATACTTTGATTCTCTTAGTTGGATACATTGTTGGGGTGGAATCTTACCCCTTGGAGATTTCATGGTTTAATTTTTCTATATCGTGTGAATGCGAGTTTTGTTTTCCCTTGACATTGGTTCACAGTTGCAGCAGTGCAGGAGAAGTACATGAAGGACGATGAAAACTTCGATAGTGACAATTCGGATGATAAGTGAAAGCACTAATTTACCATTGTCATATAGTTATGTATATCATCTTTAGGAAAGATGAAGCAAGATATTAGGTGGGCTTTTTTACCTATACTCTTCAATGCCACTGGTATCGGTAAGCAGGCAAGTTTCTTGTAGATCACTAGTTGAACAGGATGTGACATTATTATGTGTACCGGGAAATTTTTTGATATATTATCCCTTGATTTTCTACCCAGTTATGTTTTGTTCCATTTTAGTGAAGGTGGTGTGCGTGAACATTATGTATAATCTGGTTGCGACTTGAGTTTAGTTGGAGGAGTTAGTCCTGACCCCTGCGTTTAACTTAACGTATGTGTTCGTGTAATCTTGATGAATGAAGTTGGGGGAATTAGAACTTTTTATTCTGCTCTTTCACTTGCATTTTCAAGATTCAGTTATAAAGGACTGTGAAACTTCATATTTCATCAGGGCAGATTTTTCTTGTAGGGAGAACTTTATATAGATTGGGAGATAAAGCTGGTGCCACTCAATTAATGGAATGTCTGAAAACTCTTTATAGAATTAGCTGTGTACTTCTTTGTCCAAGACTCCAAGCATTTTTAGAGTATATGGAGAATTAATTTCTTTTTATTTCAAGCAATTATATGTGAGATATTAGAAGTGTTTAGGATGCTTGATTGGTGTAGTTAATTGGATATTGATAGTAAGACACACATGTTAGATTTTGAGAGGAATTATTGCACAAATTAGATTAAGGACGATTAAATTCTAATAATATTCGCATCATATCGTATTTATCTTTATAATAATTGTCAAATTTTAGAACTTTACAGCAATGCAAAATGTTTTAGTTTAATCCTTATTCGATTAAATTTAACCAATTTATTAGATCATATTTTTTATTACATTTGTCGCTCTATTTAAAATATATATCAATCCTAATAAATAGCTATCGTATATTGATTCTTCGATTTGAACATATTCTGGAAACCGCTTACCGCATTACTTGATTAAATTTGGAGCAGAGCCATAAAGATTAAGAAATGGTCCAAAGATGCAACAAATATAGCTGTGACTGTACATCAAGAGCCCAGTTATTGATTTTGTATGACTTCCGATGCAGATTGGGCCTCAGTCATATTTCCAATTTTCAAATTTAAATACCGGAACTACCCTCGGTATATAATATATTATAGTTTATTTTTTCATTTAGTGAAAATATATAATAGTTTATTGGATAAGTAAGAGTCAAATCCAAATTATTTGTCGTTTAAAACCTAACAAGGAAAGCTTGAAATAATCCATTTTTCTTTGATTAAGTTATTGTTGTTGCTGCTATAGTTGTTATTGTTGCGAGCAATATCTTTCTTTTACGTTAATTTAGTGAAAAAAATATTGGTAACAATGTCTTGTCTACAAGTTGTGGTGTAACTAATTAATAATTATGAAATAGAAAATTTTACTATCCTGAATTATTATGGGCATTTTTAGAATTTGCAAAAGAAAAATTTTAGGTTAAACTACAATTAATGCTTCAACTACATATTACATCCTTCAACTACAATACTTTCTTCAATCTCAAAATTTATATCCACACGCAAACTTTAAGTTCAAAGTTTTGAGCAACCTCATTTATACAAAATGATAGCTCAAATGTCAACATATCTAAATCTGTGGAACATTTGACATGAAATATAACCCTAAATCCTTAAATCCCTTTAAATACATTAGCAATCTATTATTGCTCATCCAACAACTTCAAATATAACAATCATACATACGTATATACAGTATAACCTCGATAAATTAATACTGTTGGAACCGTCAAATTTTATTAATTTAGCGAGTTATTAATTAATCGTATAAATTAATAATTATTAATTTATAAAT
>JBBMKE010000002.1:19352230-19363083 GCA_037834125.1 Lippia alba | reverse complement strand
CAAAACTTCCATACGGAAGAGATAAAGAAAATTGAAACATAACATAACCTAAAGAAAAAAACACAAACCGTATCGACATAAAAGATCTGAGAATCTGACAACAGAATATAATTGAATCAATCCGGCGGTCGAGCATAATATTCTCCACCGCCGGATCGAAACTTCAATTGATTGATTATTTTGTCAATCACGTAGATTAAGATTTTAATTTTTGAGAGAGTTTGAAAGAGAGGGAAAAACAACAAACATAAATCAAATTAGATAGTACAACCAATGAACCAAAATGAAAAAAAAAATCAAAATAACTGGAGTAAAAGTTGCAATGAACGAAAGCAAATTGCACAATTTTCAAGAACGATTAATAGATTACACCTATTAACTTTACGTAAAATAAACTTAACTTTCATAAATAAACCATGTAAAAATAAAACTAAATTCAAGAGTAACAAAACTTTCATATAAAAAAGACTACTTTCAAAGGACAGATTCAAAAGAAACATAACTTAAGAAATAATGGTAGATGCAGATTTATGAAAAGGTCATATTTACACCATAAAAAGGTCACTAGCAGAGCAAATGTTCGTTAAATTTTGGAGGACAGGAGATTTGCAAGAGTAGCGGCAGATCCAAGAGAGTAGCAACAAATCTCTGCGAATTTTGAAAGAACAAATTTGAGCAGCTGACGATAGAATAAATTTGAATCGATCCGATGATGGAGTAATAATAGTACTCTCCATTGTCGGATACTTTTATTAAATTGAGTCACATGGATTAGAGTTTAGAGAAATAATAATAATAATAATAATAATAATAATAATAATAATTAAAAGAGAGAGAGAGAGAGAGGAGAGAAACTGAACTTTTTTTTTAGTTTAATCCCACTATTTAATTGTACAACTACTCAAGTTTTGGAACTAATATTCTAGGAATCATCTGAGTCTTTCCCATTCACATTTAACAAACAATCCATTTGTAAATTTGAAGCTAACGCCCCTAGATTATATGGCTAATTACAGTTTTGCACTTTGTTCTAAACCGCACTATTTGTGGAATAAATCGCGAGTTAAATTGTTAAAAACCATTATAAAAATTATGATCAAGGGATTAAAAGGTTTTAAATAATATATATTAAAGATGCAATAAGTTATAAATATTTAGAGTTAAGGGATTACTGTAATAAATAATTATGATTAAGGGATTAGAAAAGTTTAAAATTGTTTTAAAAAATAATTTACATATATTTAGAGATTAGGGATTAATAACTTATCAAATTGCTACAAATATATATTTCAGTCCTTTAAGGTACCTTGTATTGAGTCCTTGTCCTTGTCATGTGACTGGTTCGAAGCCCTCTCGAAAATATGGACAGTTGAACTTCTACCCATCTTTCTTCTGGGATCGAACCCTTAAGCCTCACATACCATGGGTTTCTTTTAAACTAGATTTTCTTTTTTAATTAAAATTTGTTGATTCTCCAAGATCCCAACTATGAGAAATAAGACTTGAACCTATAATTATAATCCACTTTAACCTAGAAATTGAAATGAAACAGGTCGATCTTGTTTGAACTTTAACCTTGTCATATGATGAATATAATTAACAATTTCACAACTAACCATTGTGTAAAAAACAATCATACTCATAAGCCAGTCATGAATTCAGGCAATAAACTTACTCCAAACTATATCCGATACTGCAGCATATACATCCAATAGTCCGACACGGAATAGATCACACACTCGAGTAAAAGTTATATACTACACAGATCACTCTCTAATGACATTCTGTATTGTATTCATGTTGTTGCCTCATTAGCCATAGCTGCTGCCGGAACCGACGCCCCTGGATTCTCCGTATCATTCTTGATCAGCTTCCTCCACTCTTCTATGTAGGCAGCTTTCTGTGCATCCAATTCTGGAAGCTCTTGCTCTTGAAGAACTGCAAGAATTTCCTTACTCTCGGCCACAAGACGAGCTTCTTCTTTTACAATTTTCTCCCTGTTAAACTGTAAAGAAGATTATTGTTTTCATTGATGTTTTGAAACTGATTATAAATAAATAGCTAAAGGTTCCCTACAAATCAGGAAAAGTTAATCTCTTATTTAGGAAACTAAATCAAATCCGAGCTAATCCTCTAACACCCCCCTCAAGTTAAGTAACGGTATTACTGATTCTTAACTTGCCCAATGCCTTCTGATATGCTTGCACAGGAACAACCTTCGTTAGGAGATCAGCAAGCTGATCTTCTGATTTCACGAATGAAATTTCCACCATACCATCGTCGAGTTTCTCCTTTATGAAGTGACAATCAACCTCCACGTTTTTAGTCCTGTCATGTTGCACATAATTCTCGGAAATGCTAATCGCAGCTTTGTTGTCACATTTTAGCAAACTCGTTCCTCGTGGGTTCACTCCAATTTCCGCCATCAATTTTCGGAGCCAAATTATATCTGTCAGGGCTTTGGCGATGCCTCTGAATTCAACTTCTGCACTTGAGAGAGCAACCACTTTTTGCTTCTTACTCTTCCAAGTTACAACATTTTCCCCAACTAATGTAAACTAACCGGAAGTCGATTTTCTATCGTTTGGATTACCAGCCCAATCTGCATCTATATAGGCTTCGTTGTCCAAATGACCATGTCGCCCAAACATGATCCCAGTTCCCACTATGTCTTTCAGATACCGCAGTATTCTCATCACTGCTTCCATATGATTCCTTTGTGGTTGGTGCATAAATTGACTAACTACCCCCACAGCATAGGCCATGTTGGGCCGTGTGTGGGAAAGGTAGATTAACTTTCCTACCAGTCGTTGATATTTCCCTTTGTCCGCAAGTTCTCCATCTTCGTTTAACTTGAGTTGGTGATTCACCTGAATCCGAGTATCAGCCGGCTTGCAATCCACCATTCCTCTCTTAGCAAGCAAGTCAAGCACATATTTCTTTTTTTTTTTTCACCTCACAAATCAAAAGATGTTGGTATTATTTTAGAACCGTCAGATCTGATGAAATCGAAGGGTCATGATTACCCCAATTCATAATCCTTTGAAGCTGCCGTAATCGTCAGACATTCAGACATCTTCAACACTCGCGCCAACTAAAGTTTCCTCTAGAGCTCCACCGCTCCTCCTCCTTCTCCACCGCCGCCGCCCCGCCGCACTCAAATTCGCCGGAAAAACATGAATACGTCCTGCAAATCGAACACAGAACTATCCCGCTGTATTTCAAATTCGCTCAGTTCGAGCTTGCTCAAGACTCGCAAGTGCAACTTAAACGCGAGATTTTTGCCTTTTCTCTCCAAGAAAGAAGCGATAGATAGAAGAGGAGCCAGGAAGAACAGTGTTGTGCTTTCGATGTCGAGCAGCAGTAGTACCAAAGATAAGAGCGAGGGACTTACGTAGAAAGATGCTGGTGTTGATATTGATGCTGGTTCAGAACTTGTTAGGAGAATAGCTAAGATGGCTCCTGGAATTGGAGGTTTTGGAGGACTTTTCCCTTTGGGTATGTATTCGGCTGTTTAATTTATCCAGATTTTGTGTTATTATTCGTCGTTTAATTCATCCAGCACTTCCACAAGTTCAAATTAACTCCCCTGGACTTTAATTTGTTGATTTAATCTTTCTGCTTCTGTTTTTGAATTGGATTTCCCTAATTCTGTGATAAATGCGGGACTTTGTACTTTATTTATATGTGAACTTCACTTTAGCGATATAAAATTTCAGTCTTTTTCTTGTTTTTGAATTTTCGATCTAATTATCTTTGAATAAGGATTTTCAGGTGATTCATATCTGGTGGCTGGTACGGATGGAGTTGGAACCAAACTTAAACTAGCTTTCGAGACTGGTAGGAAAGTTAATCTAACATTAATGTCTTTATCAGGTTGCAATGAGTGTTAATGACATAGTCACTTCTGGTGCGAAGCCTTTATTTTTCCTTACTTTGCCAACAGCATCTTGATGTTTATCTTGCAGAAAAGGTAAGATGACCCTTTTTTCTTTTACTGAACAAAAATTAAGCTACTATTACTTATGTTTTTCTGATGGGAAACTCAAATTCTTTCTTCTTGGTATCCACTTACTAAATGCAGGTCATCAAAGGCATAGTCGATGGTTGCCAACAATCTGATTGCGCACTTTTAGGTGGAGAGGTAATTGTAATTCTATCAGTACTACAATTCTTTTTCTTTTTTTTTTTGTGTTTTTGCTTTTGTTTTTGTTTTGTTTAGCCACATATTAATTTGAAGGCCTGCTTGTTTGTATCTTGTCAGACGGCAGAGATGCCTGATTTTTATGCAGATGGTGAGTATGATCTGAGTGGTTTTGCTGTGGGAATTGTGAAGGACTCCGTTGATGGGAAAAATATACAAGTTGGAGATGTCCTCATTGGTCTTCCTTCCAGTGGAGTTCATTCGAATGGATTTTCTCTTGTCAGAAGGTTTACTTTCTATTTCCTGCAAGTTTTTTATTGCTTCATGTTACTTAAAGAACGAAAGAATTATCAATTTCCCTATCCATTAAATTGAAATGAAGATCTTCTACCATTTATGAAACCATTCTTACGTATGAATGAACTACTGTAAATAGTTTGCTAGAATTTGAGCTATTGAATCATTTAACCTATAAGGTTGAAATAAGTTGTGTAATTTTTTAACCAATTGGGAGTGTTTTTGTAATATTGCTTTGTGTTTTGTTAAAATTTTTCTGCCATTTTTTCAAGGGTTGTCGAGCGAAGTGGCCTTTCTTTGAAGGACGGACGTCCCGGTTCATCTGTCACACTAGGTGAAGCTCTGATGGACCCACAGTTATATATGTTAAGCAGGTAATGATTCCTCACAATATGCTTTTTTGAAAATATTTTTCCTTAACTCATTGCAATATTTGTCTATGAAAATGCATTCAAAACCAAAATTATAGGTTCTTGACATCATTAGTAAAGGTGGTGTGAAAGGAATCGCTCACATTACTGGTGGTGGATTTACCGACAATATTCCTCGTGTGTTTCCAAAAGGCCTTGGAGCCCTCATTTACGAGGATTCTTGGATTGTTCCTCCAGTTTTCAAATGGATTCAACAGGTGAAGATCTTGGCTTGTTTCATCTCTCTCTCTTTCTCTCTCTTTCTCTCTCTTTTTCTCTCTACGTGGTGATTGTAGTTACATTTCTTTGGGACAAATTTGTTAGGCTGGAAGAATCGATGATGCCGAAATGAAACGAACTTTCAATATGGGGATTGGAATGGTCCTAGCTGTGAAGGAAGAAGCTGCTCTGAGGATACTTGGAGATGAACATGGCAAAAGCACAGCTTTTCGCATTGGGGAAGTTATTAGCGGTGAAGGAGTTAGCTATAGGTGATAGGAAAGAAGATGCTTATAATGTTGGCATTGATAAATTTTGTCTGAGTCAATGAGATATACAATATACAAAAGGTTAGAGGATTTCCTATATTGTACTTGCCCTTAGGCGTAAGATACCTTGTTACTGATTGTATTAGATTGAGACCTGCTATTGGCAGAGACCAGCTCGCAGTCTCATGTTAGGATTTCCTGTATTCTTCATTTGCAATCTCGTATCGATAACTTTGATTAAATTGCAGTCAGTCTGCTCCCGGAGTACATGGTTCACTTCTAAATTACCAATTCCAATGTGTATACTCCTAATTATCCTAAGGGATAAAAAATTTTAACATTCTGAGCTATGAGTTTTTGTTCATGTTCAAGGTTGCAATCTCCAACTATTATTTATTAATAAAGTATAGCTTGATTCTACTCATAGTATGACAAGTGGATTTTTTTTTTGTATATGTGTCACATGATGAGTACGAATGGAATTATGTTACACTTTGTTAGAAGAAAATAGTTTAGGTTGTGATCTTGGAGTATAAGTGGAATTACGCTACACTTTGTTAAAAAACAGCAAATGAGGTTGTAATCTTTGCATGTTTTTTAGTTTATGTTGCAAAGTTAAAAAAGTTTACAATCTTTGTTAGATATGGTAGGTTTGACTCTTCCTAATTGTAATCCCTAAACTGTAGTAACAGGTCAGATTTGTAGGGATTTGGTGTCATTAGGGACTCTATTTATCTAATACTCTTGTAACCGTATGAATCAATCAATAAAAAAAAAATAAAAACGATGAATAAAATCACAGCTTCTCCCAATTACCATGTTCTATCATGGTATCAGAGCAGTGTTGAAATCCTTGGGACTCAGTTTTAGCATCATCGTCCCATACCAATCCCGAACCTTTGGCCTACAATCGGCTAAAACCCACAAATCAACCCAACATGACAACTGAAAGCAGCCAAGAACTATCAACGCAGTTTGCAGAGTTGCTGCGAACCAACACACAAAACCAATCAACCATGTTCAATTCGGATAGCCTATCGATCGGCATCAAATTAAACGGCGATAACTATCCGGTTTGGGCTAGGTTAATGAAGATGGCTATAGGAGGAAGAGGGTGTCGTTCACACTTAACCGGCACTCCGGCACCCCCAGCCGAATCCGACCCAAAATACGACCAGTGGGAGCAAAGTGATCAGAGTGTCTTTACATGGATCATCCAAAACATGGAAGCCACTCTGATCAACAACGTGTTTCAATATCCGACTGCCAAAACGCTGTGGGACGGCCTCGCCACCACTTACGGCAGCGGCGGAGATCCATTACAACTTTTCGACCTACATCGGAGAGCCAACACGCAAAAACAAGGGCCCGACAGCCTTGAGGAATTCTGGAATAAACTTCAATCAATTTGGATGGCTATCGATCGACGACAACCGAATCCAATGAAATGTCCAGAAGACATAAAGCTGTTCAACCAAATTACCCAAGAAAATAGACTATACCAATTCCTTACCGGAGTCGATGAGAGGTATGACTCTATACGAAATGATCTGTTGAAACAGGAACCAAAGCCATCGGTCGAATCGGCATACGCCGCAGTCCGGAGAGAGGCCGCCCGCCTCCAAATCCTAAAGGCGGCAGCCACCGGAGATGACAACAACGGACACGGAATTGGGTCAGGATTGATAGCAAAGAAGGAGAAGGGACGGAATCATACTCGCTCAGAGGGCTCCTTGCGCCTTGATGGCACCGGCCGCCGTTCATCACCACGAGAAGACAGGTCATCGCTGGTATGTGGACAATGCGGGAAGCCAAAACACACCACTGAGGAGTGCTTTGAGCTAGTGGGTTACCCGGAATGGTGGATTGGTGCTCGAAAACCCGTCGTCGGCGTTGGAACAGGAAAAGGGGAAAACCGGCGACCCACTGCAAATGCAGTGATTTCCGGTGAAGGGAATCGATCGGACGCCGTCGCAAGTGTCATCGGCAGAGACTCCAGTGCGGCGGCGACGGCGAACATCGGATGAGCAAGCATCGCCGCCGGTAGCACCAACCAACAGAAAGGGGCGAAGGAAGAAGGTAACGAGTTTGGGGGTAATTGCCCAAACCCTAACTTGGGTCTTTATTTTAATATCTCTCATAATGTGGGAAATTTGCACAGTCAGCCCCTAGAAACTCGAAAATCTGAAAGTGGCCCTATGAATTCACAAGTTCACGGTAAAACCCACAAAGTCACCACAGCTTGTTCTATGCACACTCAACCAGATTCTGAGAAATTAAGTCAGTGGATTTTTGATAGTGGCGCAACTGATACTATGACTTATGATGCCTTTGATTTACTGAATCATTGTGAACCGAAAAAAATCCCACATTGAGACGACTAGTGGTGATTTGATAGATGTTAAAAGTGAAGGCTCTGTTTCTATTTCTTCAAAGTTGAAACTGCGAAATTGCCTTTATGTTCCTTCTCTGTCATGCAAGTTGGTATCTTTAAACCATTTAACATCTGAGTTGAACTGTGTGGTTTTGACATATCCTCGGTTTTGTTTGATACAGGATATTCATACGAAGGAGATCATTGGGCGTGGTACTGAGAAGGACGGACTTTACTATGTTGATGAAATGGAAAGTCCCTCACGGGCGTTGCTCTCAAAAGGAACTGCAAACACACAACTTTGGCTTTGGCATCGCCGTCTCGGACATCCATCTGCTGGGTATCTGAAAATGTTATTCCCTTCACTGTTTCAGAATAATCCGTTGTGCAGTTTAACTTGTCAGACTTGTCTTGCTACTAAGAGTCATAGGACTTCGTTTAAGTCAAATAATACCCGTGTTCAGTCTGTGTTTTCTTTGGTGCACTCTGATGTTTGGGGACCGGCCCCTGTTACAAACCAAAACAATTTTCGGTACTTTGTGATATTTATTGATGATCATTCTCGCATGTCTTGGGTATATTTCCTTCGCCATAAGTCTGAAGTTTATGGTACGTTTTGTGCTTTCTTCAAAATGGTCCAAACTCAGTTTAATCATCACATTAAAGTACTTCGATCGGATAATGGGCGAGAATTTGTAAATCAGGACATGAACAGATTCTTTCAGGAATACGGAATTATCCATCAAACTTCTTGCCCAAACACCCCCCAACAGAACGGCGTGTCTGAACGAAAAAACCGAACCATCCTAGAAATGACTCGTGCCATCTTAACCGAATCCCATGTCCCAAACCATTTTTGGCCAGAAGCCGTTGCCACTGCAACCTATCTCACTAACAGGTTGCCCACCAAAATACTTGATCACAAGACTCCCCTATCGGTTCTTGAAACCCAAACAGAGATACCCCCACATCTTACCCTTCCGCCTAGGATATTTGGGTCCACAGTGTTTGTCCATATCCCGAAGGCAGAACGCACTAAACTTGACCCCTGTGCAATCAAGTGCGTGTTTGTCGGTTACGCACCTCATCAAAAGGGGTATCGGTGTTATAACCCCCGAACCAAGAAAGTTCATGTCACTATGGATTGTGACTTTGTGGAATCTGAGTATTACTATCTTACCCAGCCCAGTGATCAGGGGGAGAATCGGTCAGAGTCACTGTACTGGTTAAGTTATCCCGATTCTACAGAAGAGCCTGAACAGAGGAACGAAGACCTCAGTACCACCACACCAACGTTCAATGATCTCCCGTATGATGTCCAAAATCAGGTAACAGAGATACATCCCTTATCTCCTGTTCATGATAATATTGGTAATGATGATACCACAGGTGCTGCTGATATTGTTCCTCAGAATGACACAGGTGACAGGTACCCACTGCCACAGCGGAGTACGAGGGGTATTCCTCCTCAAAGATATTCGCCTGATCAAGCCCCTCGGTCAAGCAGATATCCTATAGGAAACATGATCAGGGGGAGTATATCCAGTACAGCGAGAGCTTTTTTCGGGAACTGGTGCAAAGAAGATATTCCCAAAACTGTACAGGAAGCCAAACAAAATGCAGAATGGGAAAAAGCTATGGATACTGAGATGCAAGCCCTGCGAAAGAATGAGACATGGGAGAAGTGCACATTGCCCCCAGGAAAGAAACCGGTTGGGTGCAGATGGGTGTTCACCATCAAACACAAAGCAGATGGTACAGTGGAAAGGCACAAGGCTCGCCTTGTTGCCAAAGGATACACTCAAACCTATGGGATCGACTATTCAGACACCTTCTCACCGGTAGCAAAATTGGATACCGTTCGAGTATTGCTCTCTGTCGCTGCAAACAAGGAATGGCCACTTCATCAATTCGATGTGAAGAACGCCTTTCTGTATGGGGATTTAACAGAGGAGGTCTACATGGAACCTCCGCCAGGATTTACTAATGAATTTGGCAAAAATGAAGTGTGTAGGCTTCGGAAAGCATTGTATGGCTTGAAGCAATCACCGAGGGCCTGGTTTGGAAGGTTTACAGCAGCTATGCAGCGTCATGGTTACAATCAGAGCAACTCTGATCATACGTTGTTTCTGAAGAAACGAGAAGACCTGATCACCTGTTTAATCATATATGTGGACGATATGATTATAACAGGGAGTGATACAGAAGAAATTGATCAACTTCGAGAAAACCTCTTCAAGGAGTTTGAAATGAAGGATCTCGGGGGTTTGAAGTATTTTTTGGGAATTGAGGTTCTACGATCAAAAAAGGGGATTTTTATCTCACAAAAGAAGTATGTCCTGGATTTGTTAGCTGAAACAGGGATGCTGGACTGCAAGCCTGTCGAAACCCCAATTCAAGTGAACCATAAACTCAAGATTGAAGAGAGTGGGGAATCAGTTAGCAAAGAGCGGTACCAACGGCTGGTGGGAAAACTGATTTACTTGTCCCACACGAGGCCCGATATTGCGTATGCAGTTGGAGTGGTAAGTCAATTCATGCATCAACCTCAGAAGGAACACATGGAGGCTGTTGTACGGATCATCAGATATCTGAAGGGCTCTGTAGGGATCGGGATATTATTTGGAAGACATGGGCATCTTGATATAGAAGCTTATACTGATGCAGACTGGGCAGGAAACCCGAATGACAGGAGGTCGACCGCGGGTTTCTTCACACTTGTTGGATGGAATGTGGTAACTTGGAGGAGCAAGAAACAAAAGGTTGTGGCTCTATCAAGTGCAGAAGCGGAGTTCAGGGGCATAGCTAAGGGAGTCACAGAAATTATCTGGTTGCGCAAACTGATGACAGAGATTGGTGTAAGTCCAAGAGGTCCAAGCCCATTGAAATGTGATAACAGGGCTGCGATCAGCATCTCAGAGAATCCGGTTCAGCATGACAGAACCAAGCATGTAGAAGTGGACAGACATTTCATAAAGGAAAAACTCGAAGATGGTACGATCACGATTCCGTTTGTCAGATCAGAAGATCAGCTAGCCGACATTCTGACAAAGGCTGTCACTGGACAGATTTTCCAGACAGCACTGAGCAAGCTAAGGATTGGTGACACCACCCCTTAGCTTGAGGGGGAGTGTTAGATA
>JBBMKE010000002.1:19338134-19352130 GCA_037834125.1 Lippia alba | reverse complement strand
ATTTTTGAAATATATTACATTTAACTTTTTGTCTTTTGCAAATTCTAGTGGAATGTTCCATTCAACCCTTGTCATAAAATGCCTTTGACAATATTCACACCGACCCAAACGTTAAGACCACATTTATCGTGTTTACCTCTCCAAGACAACAAAACTCATATCACATTCGATTCTATTGATCGTCAGAAGTCGCTGCACACAACCTGCAAAGCTAGCTCTGTCCTCCAAGCCGTCATCTTTGATTAGTAATTTCTCCTTTTGTGTCGGATTTTGGTTTCGAGGTCACCGCATTGTTTCTTGTGTCGAGAGTTTTGATTTGACATATAACATTGATAGAGATGTGAAATCTACTCTATACAGATTTGTCCTAATAAATCACGCCTAAATTTTGTTAAAAATTTGAATGAAATATTTTTCAAAAATTCTATTAGAAAGAATTAGACATGATATTTTTTAAGAATTAGCAAAACAATCATATTAATTCAAAATTAAGAGGTAAAGTGCAATAAGTACATTAAATGGGAGTGTATGAAATATTGGAATTAACCTATGATGCACGAACACAGATACGGCGATACGGACACGACACGGATACGGCGACACGGATTTTTTTAAAAATTTAGGACACGACACGGCTCCGACACGGGTATATATATATATATAAGGATAAAATATTTTTTGAGTTAGGTAAACTATTTCTTATATCAATGACTAAGATTTAAAAATATCACACTACGAAATGTTTAAGAGAATGCTTCATAAAGGTGAAAAAGTAAATTAATAGACCAAGATTTAAAGCTCAGTAGGCCTAAGGCCCAACAGATTAGCCTACCAAGCTGAGAGCCTGAGAGTTAAATACTTAAGGTAAACCCTAATTATCTTTCTCCGCCGCTGATTGCCTCATTCATCTGAATTTCTCCCCACCCCCTCATTCATTGGATTTTCTCCTAACCCAACCATTCTTCTTCTTCATGTAATTTTCTCTTCATTATTCTTCCCACCCTCACACGGATCGGAAAACATTCTCACACATGACAGGAGGGGACCCTTCTCTTCTCAAAATCTTCATCGCCAACGCTATTTCTTCCTGCTGAGACGGAGTTCTCAACATCAGATTATGATGATGATCCTCCTTCCAAAACACTCACCACCACCACAGAGTGGTTACCACCACCATGGAGATGCCGCCATGGAGTCCCCTCCTTCCAGAAATAAATCTTCTGAAATCCGTGTCCAAATCGTATGGAGCGTCCGACACCGTGTCTTCCTCTATTTTAATTTTTTTTATTTAGGACACGTCGGACATGTGTCGGAAGCGTGTTGGAGACGTATCCGTGTCCGATACATGCCCAACACTGCATGGGATCGTTTTTCGGAGTGTCCGTGCATTAGAGGAATTAACCCATTTTTCAATGTACCAAAATTTTCCTCCCAAAAAAAAATAAATAAAAAAGACATACACACGCAAAATATTACATGAGATGGCTCTATAGCCGTTTTAAAAATTTTAGGAATTGCAAATATGATGTTCTTAATCAAAATATATAATAGAGCAAATGCTTTGGTCCTTCAAATTTTAGTTTTGTATCACTTTGGTCCTTAATATTCTAAAAGTGATATTTAAGTCCTTGAAGTTAATAATTAGTCTCATTTAAGTCCTTCAAATTAGATTTTGGTGAATTATAGTCTCTAAAGTTTCAAATTTGTATCACTTTGGTCCTCGATATTTTAAAAGTGACACTTAAGTCCCTAAAGTTAATAATTTGTATCTTTTAAATCCTTCAAACCCACATTAATACCAACATGACACAATTTCAAGCTAATCGTCGTATTGTATAAACGACGCAAGCCTTGTGGTGGACCTTGAGAGACAACACTAGAAATTTTTCTGACCAAAATGGTGAGGACAATTTTGCATATAAGTCTGACATTCGAATAGATCGGCCTACCCAACCATCTAGGTCAGGATGTAAGTCGAAAACTCGCATTAAATGCATAAAATATCTTAGCATAATATACTCAATTATATCATGCCTACAACTGTATTTATTTCACCTAAGAAATATATTAAATTTTCTCGAGCTCTTTCACTTATTTTATGTTGAGTTTTGAGTATTATTTGCTACTCTATAAATTGGAAGGTGTACGTCGAGGCTACCTAACCTAATTCATAGTTTGTTCTCTTTGTCCACTTCATTATCTTACTAGAAATAGTTGATAGTTGTAGGCATGATGCAATTGATAATATTATGCTATGCTATGATATTTTATGTATTTAATGTGAGTCTCCGACCTAAATCCTGACCTAGATGGTTGGGTAGGTTGATCTATCCGAATGACAAATTTATATGCAAATTGTCCTCTTTATTTTAATCGGAAAAATTTCAAGTGTTGTTTCTCAAAGCCCATCACATGGCTAGTGTATTTTAATTCGAATGACTTAAATGAGACGGATTATTAATTTTAGAGACTCAAATATCACTTTTAGAATATTAAAAGTCAAAGTGATACAAAACTGAAAATTTAGGGATCAAATAAGACATTTGGTCTTTTTTAAACAAGAATACAAAAACTGCTATTTCACCTCACAATTCACAAATCAAAAGGAGTTCGGATTATTTTAGAACCGTCAGATCTGATGAAATCGAAGGGTCATGATTAGCCCCAATTTATAATCCTTTGAAGCAGCCCTAATCGTCAGACATTCAGACATCTTCAACACTCGCGCCAACTAAAGTTTCTTCTCAGAGCTCCACCACCGCCGCCCCGCCGATCTATACGTCGCCGGAAAAACATGAATACGTCCTGCAAATCGAATACAGAACTATCCCGCTGTATTTCAAATTCGTTTAGTTCGAGCTTGCTCAAGACTCGCAAGTGTAACTTAAACGCAAGATTTTTGCCTTTTCTCTCCAAGAAAGAAGCGATAGATAGAAGAGGAGATTGGAAGAACAGTGTTGTGCTTTCGATGTCGAGCAGCAGTAGCACCAATGACAAGAGCGGGGGACTTACGTACAAAGATGCTGGTGTTGATATTGATGCTGGTTCGGAGCTTGTTAGGAGAATAGCTAAGATGGCTCCTGGAATTGGAGGTTTTGGAGGACTCTTCCCTTTGGGTATGTCTTTGCCTGTTTAATTGATCCAGATTCTGTGTTATTATTCCACGTTTAATTCATCCAGCACTTCCACAAGTTCAAATTAACTCCCCTAGACTTTAATTTGTTGATTTAATCTTTCTGGTTCTGCTGTTGAATTGGATTTTCCTAATTCTATGATAAATGTGGGATTTTGTACTTTATTTATATATGAATTTCACTTTAGCCATATAAATTTTCGGTCTTTCTTGTTTTTGTCTTTATGCATACTTTCAATCTAATTGTCTTTGAATAATGGTTCACAGGAGATTCATATTTGGTGGCTGGTACAGATGGAGTGGGAACCAAACTTAAACTAGCTTTCGAGACTGGAATCCATGACACTATTGGCATTGATTTGGTAAAATTTTATCAAGTCTTTGCTCGTCTTTATTTCGAAATAATAATGCATTACTGGTCGTAATCTCAATGTTTTTGTCAGGTTGCAATGAGTCTTATTTTCGAAATAATAATGCATTACTGGTCGTAATCTCAATGTTTTTGTCAGGTTGCAATGAGTGTTAATGACATAGTCACTTCCGGTGCGAAACCTTTATTTTTTCTCGATTACTTCGCCACCAGCCATCTTGATGTTGATCTTGCAGAAAAGGTAAGATGCCCCTTTTTTCTTTTACTAAACAAAAATTAAGCTACTATGTCTAAAATTTTCGTGATGGAAATTCAAGTTCTAACTTCTTGGTATCTACTAACTGAATGCAGGTCATAAAAGGCATAGTTGACGGTTGCCAACAATCTGATTGCGCTCTTTTGGGGGGAGAGGTAATTGTAATTCTATCAGTACAACAATTTCTTTATCTTTTTTGTTTTTTTTCCTTAGTAACATATTTGATGGACTGCTCGTTCGTATCTTGTCAGACTGCAGAGATGCCTGATTTTTATGCAGATGGTGAGTATGATCTGAGTGGTTTTGCTGTGGGAATTGTGAAGAAGGACTCCGTTATTGATGGGAAAAATATACAAGTTGGGGATGTCCTCATCGGTCTTCCTTCCAGTGGAGTTCATTCGAATGGATTTTCTCTTGTCAGAAGGTTTACTTTCTACTTCCTTCAAGTCTTGTATTGTTTCATGTTACTATCACTTTCCCTATCCATTAGATTGAAATGAAGATCTTGCATCATTGGTCTTTTAATGAAATCATACTTACATATGAATGAACTATTAAATAGTTTGCTAGAATTTGAGTTATTGAATCATTAAAACTGTAAGGTTGAAATACATTGTGTAATTTTTTAACCAATATGGGTGTTTTTGTAATATTGCTTTACGTTTCGTTAAAAAAAATTTGTCATTTTTCAAGGGTTGTCGAGCGAAGTGGGCTTTCTTTGAAAGATGGACTTCCTGGTTCATCTGTCACGCTAGGTGAAGCTCTGATGGCACCTACAGTTATATATGTTAAGCAGGTAATGATACCTCACAATATACTTTGTTTGATAATGATTTTCCTCAACTCATTGCAATATTTGTCTCTGAAAATGCATTCAAATCCAACATCATAGGTTCTTGACATCATTAGCAAGGGTGGTGTGAAAGGAATCGCTCACATAACTGGTGGTGGATTTACTGATAATATTCCTCGTGTGTTTCCAAAAGGCCTTGGTGCCCTCATTTACAAGGATTCTTGGGTTGTTCCTCCAGTTTTCAAATGGATTCAACAGGTGAAGATCTTGGCTTGTTTCATTATCTCTCTCTTTCTCTCTGTATGTAGTGATTGTAATTACTTTTTTTGGGACAAATTTGTTAGGCTGGAAGAATCGATGATGCCGAAATGAAACGAACTTTCAATATGGGGATTGGGATGGTCCTAGTTGTGAAGGAAGAAGCTGCTCTGAGGATACTTGGAGATGAACATGGCAAAAGCACAGCTTTTCGCATTGGGGAAGTTGTTAGCGGTGAAGGAGTTAGCTATAGGTGGTAGGAAAGAAGAAGCTTATAATGCTGGCATTGATAAATTTTGTCTGAGTTAATGAGATATACAAAAAGATGAGGATTTCCTGTATTGTACTTGCCCTTAGGCCTTGTTACTGATTGTATCAGATTGAGACCAGCTCACAATCTCATGTTAGGATTTCCTGTATTCTTCATTTCCACTCTGATATCAATCACTTTGATTAAATTGAAGTCAGTCTGCTAGCTGAGTATATAGTTGACTTCTAATTACCAACTCCAACGTGTGTACCAATTATCCTATGGGATAAAAACTTTCTCATGAGCGCATTTTTTTTTTAAAGCTTCAAAATTTGTGTGTTACACTACTTGTTAAATGAAAAAATAATAGTTGAGGTTGCAATATCGGATATTTTTGGGTTTGGGTAAAAAAAAAAAAATTACCAACTTTGTTTTTTGGATCTGTAAATAGTCTTTTAACACCTTAATTGATTAATATATCATTTCTCTACAAAAGTCAAAAAGTACTTGGAGGGTGTTGGACTTTATAAAAACAATTTATAAATTGTTTAAAGAGTTCACAACACATTTCAAATTGGAAAACACTTGACTTCGTTATCATTTTGTTGCCGGAGCAATTTAACATTTATTCCACAATTCTGGATACTACATCTCGAGCCAGAAAACAGCGGCAGCTGTGTTTAATATCCTGCATTGTGTTTATCCTGTTGCCTGATTAGCCGTAGCTGCTGTTGGAACTGATGCTCCTGGATTTTCAGTATCTATCTTGATCAGCTTCGTCCTCCATTCTTCTATGTAGGCAGCTTTCTCGGCATCCAGTTCTGCAGGAAGCTCGTGCTCCTTAAGAACTTCAAGAATTTCCTCACTCTTGGCCACAAGACGAGCTGCTTCTCGAACTTTTTCCGCCCTCTCTTCAAGAGCACTGCTCTGACACTTGAGAATTATGACACGGGGCAAATTGGTGAGGCAAGCGGAGAATATGTTGGCGATCAAGACAGATAATCTCTTAAACAGCTGCTTGTCTGTCTCCCTATTGCTGTTTTGCATAATAGTCTGCTCGTCTGTCTTGTTTTCGCTGTCTTGCATGACAGTCTGGAGATTCGGTACATAGCGTCAGCAGCTACAACACTAACCTGCCAACTCTGAGGATTCTCCTTCATATCTCTGGCTTTATCTGACAGCATTCACAGCGCATCCTCCGAGCTTCTGCTCTTTCGACGTACTTCTTCAATATCGATTCCTTGCCACTTGCTCTCTAGCTCAACCTTTAACCAGGCAGCGCGGTCTGCATTCCCCATGCTTGCTGATTCTCCATCCATGTTGAGGTTTTTCTCGATAATCCATACAAACTCAAGGCCTTGACTCACGCCTTTCAATAACTTATTTGTTTTATCAGCTACAGTGTTGGGAATTGCAACTGCAATGCTTGCGAGGGTCCTATTGGCAGAGACCAGCTATTTGGAGCTCCTTCATGAGATTTCGAGCTGTCAAAATCTTTCACCCCGTTGAAGTTCACAGACTTCTTCAGAAGTCTGATCAGCTTCTGGCATTGGTTCCTTTTAGGTAATTTCATTAGCTTATCCGCTTCTCGGCACAAGTTTCTCAGTATCTTCTCAGGCATTTCTCCCTGGCCTTCAAGTAGCACAGAATAACTGTGAATATTTCCGTCAATTCCATCCCTTGATTCCTTGGAAAAACAAGAGCAGAACACAAATGGCTTTGCACAGACAGCCGACGCCAGTAGTAGTAGTTTGCTGGTCAAAACAATTACAACCTGAACAGCAAAGCAGATTTTGAGAAATACCTGTACTATGATGTAATCAGGTTTTCTTGTTATTGAATGACGAAGTGGGTAGTTTTCCCACCCCCACAACACCTGAATCCAATAACGCTCGACCTCAAGTTTGTCTTTTGTTTGAAAAGCAGTGCGCCATCTAAATAGAGGTGCAATAGAAGCTACTGCCACTCCAATTGTCTGACATATTACAATGGTGCCGACGGACATACTATAATTAGAACTAGTCCCATATAAAAGTTCAGACTCTGGTTGAAGCGCAGGCGGTAATAGGCGTGCAAATCGTATTAGAGTTAGAGATGTCATAAAAAGACACAAGATGCCTGGGATAACGCAGATGGCGGAGCGTGCGATGACAAACTGGGGACTCCCAGTTTGCGCCATCACCCAATATCTTGTCACAACTCTTTTCAATTCATCAATATTCTTGAACTTTCCCCACTCCACTTGTATACTTGAGGCAGATCTACTATGAACTTTCTGATATGATGACTCTATAAGTTTTTTGACAGTTGGAACCATGACAGACAAAGAACATAGTATTAGAAGCATTAGAAATTTAGAATCATGAGACCAGCACATAAGATTTCCTCAACCAATATTCCACCCCCCTCAGTCACAAATGAACTCATCTCAACGTTACGAACGATTACGTTTACAGCAATTGTAATCACAAGAAGACATAAAGAGCAGAATCTCATTATCCCCCAGTGATCCCAAAGAGGTCATGAATTTAGCCATTGCAGTCGACATAAAAGCAAGGCCGGTAACCCTGGCTAATTTATCACTTGGTCCAATCATCTTATTTGTCAAATCAACGGACAGCTTCATTGATACAGCTAACAGAGTCGAAGAAAAAGAATTCAATGAGAATTTCTTACTTGCGAACCAAAGCCTTTTTGCCCTGAAGCCAGCGACAGCATCAAACATCATCAAGAAGCAGCAAAATGCAGAAGCTCCTGCAGTGTAAACGCCGCCTATATACCACATCGGAGCATCCAGTGAATCTTGCAGCGGGTCGGCAAAATAAAGGGAACAGCAATTGGAGCATGTTGAAGAGCTGATATTCACTGTGCAATCAAAGTTTTCCATGATCGTATCTTTACTTTCTGCACCACAGAAGACGCAATAATGGGTATATATGTATGTAATGAAGCCCTTTGCGAATAAGGAAACACTGCTTTAGATTGTATATATCCTGGAATCACATTCGGAGAAGTGACTTTTAACATCAATGCCAACTTACTGAGTTTTTTTCAGGTGAAGCTGAAGAGGGGAGATATAAAGAATTGGTATTAGTTATTATAAGTTACAGACCAGCTTAATTGCCTCTGTTTGAAGGAGGCTATTCGGGGTCCCAAATCCCACTTCCCTAAGCATAGCATATTCTATTCTAGTTAAGTCAATTGCCTGAATTCCAGCTGGAAATTGTTAGCTCAAGTCTATTCGAAAAAGTTACTCAACAGGGATTGGTCCAAACGGTTAATGGATTCTCCAGTTTGAATTCCCGATTGGATGTGCGTGTATAAAAAAAAAGTCTACTCGAATAAGTTCGATTCAAACTCAAGGAATTATGTATTTTATATAGTAAGTGTATCATATTTTAGTTTATTACTTTATTATTCTAGTAAATTTTGCATTGGTTTAAAAAATCTGTCTGGTCTAGAGCTACCTGATGGCCCTGATCTAAATAATTATTCCATCAGTGTATTGCACCGGCCTGTTTTGTTATTTTATTTCACACTTCCAAAAATGATGTTTAAAATCAGCACGATTTTGGCCGAATTCAACTCTAACTAATATTTGTCAACATGAATTAGTTTAAGCGATTTAATGATTGTTTCTCGAAGGTAATGATTGGATTCAAATCCCTTCAGCCAGACAGCCACTTGAAGGTGTTCAAAAAAAGAAAAAAAAAACTCTAACCAATATTTTCATGCGTTGAGTTAAAAATCATACATGGCCTTTGACAATCATACATGATTTACATATACGTATGCGTAGATACCGACGAAATTGTCTTAAATCCAGATTAGCGTAAATATAAATTCCTATAATTTAAGATGTGAAAGCAAATTTGATCATCTGACCCAAAAAAAAAAAAAAAGAAAAGCAAATTTGATCAAACCGAGAAAATATTAAAAAAAAAGCGATAAACAATGTAGCTCTTAGAATGAGACAAGCCTATTGCTAGCTACAACCAGATGATAAAGTGATATATATATATATATATATGACACGCACACTCAACTAGTTCGAGTGATTTGAACTCGAGACCTTATATTCGAGAAACAACTCTCGAATCATAAACATCTGTATATATGAATAAATAAATCACCGATTTGAGTTTGGTTAGAGTTATTTGGGATTAAAAAAAAAGTAATTGGACAGCTAATAAAGATTAATGAAGTCTATTAATAACTTTGTCAACCAAAAAAAGTTTAATCCCACTATTTAATCGTATAACTACTCTAATTTTTTAACTACTATTCTAGGAATCATCTGAGCTTCCTGTTCACATTTAACTAACAATCAGTTTGTAAATTTGAGGCTAACACCCCCAGACTGTAGGGCCTTTGCAATTTGTTACCCTAAACTACACTTACAAATTCCATATTACGTCTGTATCTTAATTCAAAGTATATTTTACAGATTCATTTAAACTTTGATAGTTTGAAATAACAAATCAATATCAATCAATGCATTTAATAAATTCACATAATACCCATCTCGAAATTAGACATCTATAAATTCTAAGTATAAAATTAGTTTATTATAAAAATTATCAAAATAACATTTTTTGGAAAACCAAAAAAATACTTACATACTAAGTGTATAAAACTTAAATACTTAAATCACCTCCTAAAAATTTTAATATTTACATTAACCCCTAACATTTGAGCTCTTTAATCCCTTGAGTTTCATCAAATAAGGGGACATATGGGGTGTAAAATAGTAAAATTACACATTTAATTGAATTTAATAGAAAATATTACATACTAAAGAGAATTAGTAATTTTTTAAATCTCAAGAGGAATGTATAATTTTACCATATTTCAGTAAGGGTAATTGTTTGTAATTATTTTATATATAAATTAGTGTAAAACCCTATAAGAAGGAAAATAAAAACTATCAATCAAAATAAGTATAAAATAATATCGGTTTGAAATCTTCTATATGAATTCTATAACCTCCCATAACCTCCGATATTGTTCATTCAACAACAAACATATATAAAAAAAAAGGAAAAGGTAAAAGGTTGCTGTTGGATAGCTAATTAAGATTAGTGAATTCTATTAATCATTTTGTCTACCAACAGACGCTAAGAAATTAGGTATAGTTTAATCCCACTATTTTTATTTTTTTTAAAACTCAAACCATGAAAGGAGAATATTATTGAATATCAAAATGAACAATAACAAAAATACAAGGAATAGCAGGAAAATTAAAGTAGGTCGAAGCCGCAATTCCAACAGATTTGTGAGCTATTATATTAACATTACGTTTAATAGTTTAATAGAAGAAACAAACTCCTTGAAGTTGAAGATCTGATCTGGGTGAAGTTCCGCAATCACCTTTTCTCCGTATTGAAAAGAACACTTTAGCCTACAGCAGATAACTCGGCCAAAGACAAAACTTCCATACGGAAGGACAAAACTTCCATACGGAAGAGATAAAGAAAATTGAAACATAACATAACCTAAAGAACAAAACAAAAACCGTATCGACGTAAAAAATCTGAAAATCTGACAGCAGAATATAATTGAATCAATTCGACGGTGGAGCATAGTATTCTCCACCACTGGATTGAAGCTTCAATTGAGATTGATTGCTTTGTCAATCACGTAAATTAGGATTTTGATTTTTGAGAAAGTTTGAGAGAGAGGGAGAGTTTTGATTATATAATGTGTATGCAATAGGGGTAATTAAATATTATGTAATATGTTTTTATAAAATTGACTACTTTATTG
Source organism: Lippia alba (assembly GCA_037834125.1). Lineage (NCBI taxonomy): Eukaryota > Viridiplantae > Streptophyta > Magnoliopsida > Lamiales > Verbenaceae > Lippia > Lippia alba. Next base: position 19,341,304 of record JBBMKE010000002.1, on the reverse strand, counting down.
AGGGCTAAATTACTTTAAAGTATTGTATGCAGTCCTTGATATAATTTTATGTGATTATTCATTACGAGTGTATTATTTTATTAAAATTAACCTTTTATTTACTTTAAATGAGATAAAATAATTTATTGCATTTACATTTATTTGATAGATAAATACATTTTTCTTATTTTTAGGCCCGAATTAACTTGGCCATTATTGGAGCTACTTATTCATCACGTGTTCTTCACTGATAAATTTCCATCCTGCATATTGGTTGGTATGTGTTAAATCAGATTATAAATAATTCGATGTACAAAATAGTTGTACAAATGTATATAAGGTACAACTATTTATCCTTTTTTGTTTGGTTCAAAAGCTATTAAAAAAACCTGATAAGTCACGAAGAACACCTATTCAGAGTATTCTTATATGTAATTTTTTGTTTATGAGGGTGTTTTTTGTAATTCGGTTAAACCACATAAAATATTCGCGATTATTCCAATATTTAATTTGTAATTTATAGTCACGAGACGAATCAAAAATATCTAATAAAACTTAAAGTGAACAAGAGTATTATCAATTAATCAGTTCAATTTAAGTACATTACATCATATATGTTCTTGGGAGAAAGCAAAAGCCAAACCCTGAAAAGATTTAAGAAGTGAATCTTTGGACTTCTCTACTAAAGGGGTTTGCATTGAATTGCGAACCTCGTGGCATAAGGATCGCCATGTATCTTTTACTAAAATTTTATGTTGGAAATATTAAATATTTAATCCTTTTAGTTAATTTAAATAACCGATCATTCAAATTCAAAAAATAAAAAAAATATAAAACTGATCATTCAATATAGTATCACAATCAAAATAAGCTACGTTTTTATTTGTTTCGATTTTTTATCCCATCATCTTCAATTATTATGTAAAAAAAAGATTCGTATCAATATCAAATATTTTAGTTTAGTATATTGTCCTCCAACCAATTCAAACCCTAAATATGCATAATTGTGCTAGTTGAAAAGAGATCGATAAGGACCTATGTGAAATTATTTAATCAATATTCAAGAAAAAGAATTATCGTTAATAATGATAATGGGAATACAGCCCCTTTTCAGAGCACAAGATGCCAAGAAATGTGTCTATTTTGGGGCCAACATTTGAAAGTAAATTAAAAAAAAATCTGCATAAAATATAGATTATATTAATTGACCATATTAATGGGAAACGTCATTTAGTGGACATGAAGAAGTTCGACATTCCTTTCAATATTTTGCCGGAAAATTGCTTGGCAACTAACGTTAACTATGCTTGTCGCATGAAAGGGTGACGAGGGATGACATGATCAATCTTGCACAACTACTTGTAATATTGAATATTGTAAAGGTGCAATAATTTTAATCTTGTCTCTTAAACCTTTTTTTTTTACTTTTATTTTTTCTATATTTTTCACCGAAAATTTAGTTTTATGAAAAGTTTTCCGACTATATCTTATCAGTGATTGTTGATGGAGATAGTGTTGATAAAACTTGTTTGGGATAATATTTCTTATTTGAGAGTTTAAATTCAATTTGATTGTTGTGATACTATATTGATGTATTTCACGTATGATTTAGGCATGATACTTGAATTAAGTTACAAATTAAAAATATGGAATAAAAATTCTAACACATTTTTAAAGTTTTTCCTCAATCACACAAAGTACTGTTTGGTTTAATTGAATTAAATTCGAGCTAAAATTACTATCAAAGAGTGTTATTGACTTCTCTGACTTGAAATTTTCCTAATACGTTGTATCAATAACGTTAATCAGGAGATATTCGGCCAATCAAGACCCAATTACTTTAAAAGTTTTCATATATACACAATATACAGTTTGACTATTAAGAAATGATTGGCTTAGGGTCATCCGCAACTAATTTTCACCCAGAGATGGAGCTACAGGAGAGGCAGGGGGTGGCTTCGTCCCTGATCTCGCCATTGGTTATGAGATTTTATTTCATTTTTTATTCAATCTTAATTTATAAAATTATATTAATTGTGAGAAAAAATATGAATGTTTATGGCTAATCTTTTGTTCTTAAAAGTTTAAGTTGTGTACGCGATATTTTCTTGTTATATTTAATAGATATGTCATCATCAATATACAAGTAATTTGGCCGTGGTATTTTGCATACTCGAGATACATATGTTATATTTGTGGCAGTTATCTACTAGGGCACTAACTATTTAAGTTTAGTTAATGGGTTGATTGCTCCTATCCATGAATATTTATAGAATATTATTTTATGGTATCGGATTATTGTATCCAACAATAATTCGCTATTTTTCATATAATTTTTTTAAAATATATATGTATATATCATCGTATCTGTATCTTATTATATCTCTATTTAATCAATTTATATGTACGTCAAATATATGTGACCAAATAAAAATGCCAACCATATTGGACTTATTACTTGACCTATCAATGTCCCTAAAATACACAAAAATCACTCTAACAAATATACAATATGCATTATATTTGATGTAGAATTTGATTTTAGAATACTACTTTCAAACTTTTTCACTATTTTTAAAATTAAATTTTGAGTTTTTTTTTTAAATCTTGAGAAAAATAAAAGTCCAACTAAATTTGCAAGACCTTTAATGCACCAGCACTTATAATAATATTTTTATTGTGTTATATTGTATCAAATGTTCGTATTAAATACTTTTGATATAGAAAGTTTAAAAAATATTTATATCACCGTATTTGTTGTATTTTATCTATATTGAAATATTTTTATATGTCTATTATAGTGTAAATGTGTGTTTGCAAACTCTAAAAATAAACACTTATGAGATAAGTGCTTATTTTTTGCTGTTTTGGAGCATTTGGAACCCAACGTCTGCTTAAAATAAGCAGAAATAAGCTAGAATCCATAAGCAGGTAAGGGCATGCTTTTGGATTCTGCTTATAGATTATACAGTTAATTAAAATTCTATTTGAAAATAATATCCTCATAAAATATTAATATTCCTACATTAATCTTTTAAATACAAATACAACTCTAGAATTTATATATTTCTCACGTCTTTACTTTTTCTACTTGTTACCTTTTTTCTTTTTCTACTATTTTTCTAATCTCTAAAAATCTCATCATAACTAAAAAATCTACAAATTATCGGATACATCTTTTTTTTCCTTAA
>JBBMKE010000002.1:19277970-19289658 GCA_037834125.1 Lippia alba | reverse complement strand
TCTTATTTGATTCAATGGACCAATTTATTTAAAATTAGCGATTTCGCACATTCGATGTATGTGTAAATAAAAAATTATTATCATGTAAATATATTAAAGTGAAAATCTTTATTAATATATATATTTTTAATTATTTCAATATAATTATTAAATTAGATAGATAAACGAATAGATAGCATAATATAGTGCATATTAGTAAGTAAATTAAAAATATAAATGAAAAGTGATAAAAATTATATATATTATTTTAAGGAGATCAAAATTATATAAAAAATAAAAGAAAAGAATTGAAGTGAGGAGAGAGAAAAAAATTATGAAGATATAATTGGAGTTATATAATTAATAAATAAATATAAGATATAAAAATTGGATGAAAAAGATAATAAATTTAAAAAAAAAATTAGAGTTAAAAAAACTAAAATCGGACCCTGTTGCTTAATATAACAGGATAGATAAGATTCATGGGTTTATAAGCTAAAATATATACATAAACTTTAGGAATTTATAAACTAAGTGTAACCTAAACAAGAACTTATTTTATTTTAATATTAAATAGTTGCCCAATAATTTCTTATTTAGAGAAAAGATTTCCAACCGCCGTCCATTTGACCGTTCCATTGGGATATTTGTCTGCATATGAAAATTGAAAACATCCAAATATTTAAGTGGCGGGTCACACTAATTTCTGATTCGCAAACACTAAAATATCTCAAAGCGTGATTCATATCTTATGGTATCACTTCTAATCACAATTTAGCCCTTACGAAAAAGTTGTAATCACAATTTCCAAGTAATAAATATCAAATTATTACCTAACATATATAGAATATGGATAGTTTTAGAAAGCCACTTAAGACGCCCTCCTCCCCTTCTAAGTAGTCATGTGGATCTAGAGCTACGGTGACCGCCACGTGTACACTTGAGGAGTATTACATGACACATTTACTAGACTCAGGTCGAGTGCAACTAAGAATCGATGAGACATACTCAGAACCGACTGGAGAAGTCGATTGTCATATAAAGATTTGATAACAATAAATATTGATAATGGAATAAATTAAAATGCCGACAAAGGAGTAAATTTGAGCCAATTTAACAATAAAATTGTATTTTGTTGGATCAAAATTTATTAACTTTAATCTCTTAGAAAATTAAGACAGAGACATATATCTCAAGGTGTCCCAATTTGGACACAAAATGATCCGATAGCTCATGCAGATTTTCAACTTCGACAGTCAAAATAAAGGAAAATAATACTCATGTAGCTCAAGTTTTGACTTAACAATTAAAATAAATAGAATAGGTGGAGTGTAAACTAAGACATTCTTCCTCTTTCTTATATTGTTTGAAGTGTTTTAATAGGGCCCCAATAAATTTTATGTAATAAGTGCAGTCCCTACGCTAGTGCATAGGTCTTTAATATAGTATTTTCTAATGAGAAAAGGCTTTGATATTTAAATGCTTTAATTGTTACAGTATTTTAGTTTAATAATTAATCTCTAATAATGTCATGGCAAGTACCTGAATGTTACACACCTTAGTTTTTAGATCTACGTAATTCTTAATTATTTCAAATAATATATTGATAAAAATTAATAAATATATTGATTCATATTATTATTATTAAGTATTCACTCTCACTATCATAATCGATAAGAATCTCGACAGCGGACTAATACTTTGTTATATGTTGACAAAAATTGATTTTGAAGATCAATATTCGAAACTTAAATGTGTGTCGATAATTTGTTAATTTGGATCACATAAGTAATCTACCTTGGCGAGCAAATATGAACAGCATATTTATTTACCAAAATAAATTTCGAATGAATGAAGAATTAAAAAACAAAAATTAATTGCTTAAACTCTGCTAGATTAGGATTAAGCTTGAGTGCAAGTCAATGGTTAATTCGATCGCCATATTCGTTTAGATAAAATTCGATTAGAGTATGAGTTTAACTATTTATATTCGAACATATATTTTTTCAAATCGAAACAGTGCATTCTCACCTCTTAGGATTTAGCTCACCAATTTTCCTTTACTAATAAATACTCTCAATCATCATCTCATTCGACTTTATAAATTATAATCTTGTACGCTGCACACTAGACTTCAATCCTAGAATTATATATGAAATTTTATATTCAAATTTTTTGCTTATGAGTTGATTAAGGGAGTGAATAAACCCTTAAGATTCGTCGTTTAGAGTGGTTATATCTTTAAAAAAAAATCATCTTTAATTGGTATGTAGCAACGTCTAAACAATCACATTTAATGATTTGAAAAAATAAGAGTTAACACTTATTTCAATCTTGGTTTTACGTTATAATAAAATCAAAGTCCTCTTTGACACTTGACATCCCAGATATGCCACTTATGTTTTCTATTATTATTTCAAATAAAATATCAATTACCAAACATTTTTTTCAGTTTTTTATTTTCATCACCAAACAACTTGCCTTTTCTTTTTCCTATTTCCTTTTCTTTTCTCATTACCAAACAATTAAAGTAACTGTGCCCAAATTAAATATGGCAAATGCAGACAAACGATATTCCTGTGTAAAGAGACAATGTGAAGCTGTATAATCAAAGTAGCATCGTTTTAGGAAGCTTTTGGACTCTAATGAGGGGAAAAAAAAGTGCCCAATAATCCTTACATTTGGTTATGGGGTAATTTCACATAACTCCCTTTCGCTGTTCAAAATTTTATTTTATTTCTCATAAAAGTATACTACATTATAGGATATGGATACTACATTATACCATATTTATACTACATATTTGGAGAGTTAGAATTTATTCATAACACTTGTGGATACACTATATTGCTAAAATTATACGACATTATAGGATATAAATACTACATTATACCATATTTATACTATATTATGCGAAAATTATACTTGATGAGTAAAGTAAAAATATGATGCTCAATTGGGGAGTTAAGTAAAAATATGATGTCCAATTGGGAATTTTTCTGATATTACCCGATAAATTGGGTAAGTTTTCTTTTACTTTTTTAGCTTTAATTTGTGTAAAAATTGAGAATTTTTGTGAAGTGAGTTATCATTGTAGTTTGTAATCATGCCAACAGGAATTGGTCTAACTGGTTAATGAGTTCATTTCGAAGGGCGAGGTCCCGGGTTCGAATGTGTGTGAGCTAAAAAAAATAATAAATAAAAATATAATAATAATAATAATAATAATAATAATAATAATAATAATAATAATAAAATTGTAGTTTGTAATCATGCATCGGGTGATCCGGGGCTATGAAAACCTATTAAAAGTTATGATGTTCAGCTACGGCTCTCGACAATATCTGGATCCGCCACTGACGTCAGCGCCACCAGGCCCACCACTATTACTGCCAGCACAACTTTGCCACCACCAACCACCGCACATCACCATCAGATATACATACCAAGAAAAGGCACCCAGACCATCGCCTCCACACCGACACTCCCATTCACACCATAAAGTGCGCGTACACACGCACAAAAACTTATATCTATATCTAAATAAATTTAAAAGAAAAAAAAATGCACACAAGCACTCACGGCTTCTAGATCTAAAAATTAGTTGTAGTGAGAAGGTTGGTGGTGGTGTGAGCCGCCGACGGTGGTGTGCGGTCATTGGTGCCTCTTCCCTTCTCTTTTGCTACGTTTTCCCCCTTCTTTCTTGGCTTAAGATCTAAAATGGGGTAAGGTAGGGTAGGGTTTTAAGTTAGAAAAAAGTCGGTTCAAGAACCAGGTCAAACGAAGCTAAAACGGGTCAAATACAGGCAAAACGGTGAAGGGTGGCAATTCAAACTCACTTTACGAAAAAATTTTGGAGGTCCAAAAGGGCTTTAGAAAAATATGAGGCTAGCTTCGTTATACCTAAATTTTCATTACAAGTCCAGTGATAGTGTCGGAATCCGAATCCGAATTCCCGAGCTCAATTTATGCTATCCGAAACCCAATATGCGCTAAATTCTCATTAGGCCCTCAAATCCCCTAAATCACAAAAATGGTCCGTAACCATATTAAAAAAAATCCAAAACCGTAAAACGGGCATATGATTACATTCATAACTCACATAATTCATGCATGTCAAATTTTTACAGAAATCGGAATCAAATTCAAAGCAAACAGAGCAAATTCGAAAGCAAACAAACATATACGTTCAAAATTCGAATATAAACACTTACAAAAATAATTTAAATAAATTCAATTGTAACATATAAATATATTCAGATAATAATTAATTCGCACACGCAACGAGCGTGGAAAAATGACTAGGCAACGTTTCCCGGGAGTGGGGTTGGGACCGGGGGTTGGCCAGGGTCCAGCGGTTCTGAACTCGTATATCCCTGTATATAACGAACACAATGACGAGATCAAGAAACCGTTCAAGTTCAAATCAGTATTCTCTTACCCTTCACATCCTTTTCTGATCGAGGACCCGGATTCTTAAACTATTCTGGCTACGCATTGCAGTAGATCAATCATGGACCCTAATATCATGAAATTCTTTGAAGAAGACGAGGTAATCCCCCGCTTTGTGAAGATACATTCTTCCTACTATAGTTGATCTTTGGGGATTTTTAGGTTTTTAAATTTATACACTTTCGTGTTTCGTCGGTTTTATCCCCGTTCTAATAAGCCAGGGCGATTTTGAAGGATGAATCGATGCATTCTGGGGCTGATGTGGCTGCCTTCTCCGCCGAACTAAACAGAGATATTGAAGGCAATACTCCCACATTGCTGCAGCGCTCCGATTCCGGTGATACATTCTTTTCTGTCCTCTTGTTGATTAATTTGGTTTTTATATATTTATTTGTTCTGAATTGGTAAAGGGATTTCCCAGATGAAATGTTTTGGTTTCTTGGATTATGATGATTTAATTAGTATGTGATGTTTGCACTATGAGACAGAAAGGAAATGACCAGCATTGGATAGTATAAGTGGTCTTGAGAAGTCATAACAAGCATATAACAAAAAGCTTTACTTAGTGGCTTGAGCTAACTAAATATTTAAGGGATGGATAATTTTGATGCGTACAAGTGTATATCTTCTTTATTACATTAAGCAGTAATGAGGTCTTCAAAAGTAAGCTTCTTATCTTTGCGTCTCTGAGCAACCGAATCAGAAATCCTATCCCGTAGAAGCCCATCAATTTCAATATACTTGTATGCATGCAAGCTCAAACACATAAGACTGTGAATTACAGAACAAAACAAATTCCTTCATTGAAAGAGCATCGCACAGCAGAGACGAGAATTGAACTCATAAAGCTGAAAGCTAATAGACTCCAAGGTAGTAATGGGTTGCTGAGGTGGCGCATCGGAGGTCAAGGAGAGCACTGAAAGGTGGGAGGGCTGCCCCGAGCAGAGGAGTGTGACCGGTAGGAATGGTGGGGAAAGTCGAAACAACATGAAAGGCTTCAATTAAGGATGAAGGAATCCATTTGTGGGTTTCAGTCCGGCCACAGCGTCTCATCCAATAAGAGGGAGAAACCATCAACAAATATACAAAGTCTTCAATCTCCAGCATCACACTCATGTCCCTCAAAAATGTGTTCCAAACAAAAGGTGCCAACGAAATGGGATGTCAAACAAAGTATTTTATTAAAACACAAACCCTTCTTCTCATGCGTATTTTAGAATCAAACTAATTTGTAACTTCCAAACTCATGCAAAGAAACAGTTCATGTGACCAAGAAAATGCCACCTGCATGTGAAGGGGTATGCTATGGATATTGATATTCAGCATGTCTCCTCTCTAATAGATTGAAGTTTTCGATGGGACCTTATTTATCTATTACAAATTGTCTATGGCCACCTTTAAACAAATTCCATTGTTTAGTCTGGTTTTCCTTCTGAAAATTGTGATTAAAGCTTTTCATGCGTGCAATTCAACAAAATGCAGCTGCTTTATGTCAAGGAAGCAGTCAAACTAAGAGTCAGTTTCTTCAACCTTGGCAAACTTCCACCTATAATGGGATATGTAATCTCAGTAGTGGAGAAGATCTCATGTTGAATGAGCAAAATCAGCATCATTCTACTCAACTGGAGCAACAGCAGGTTGAGTCAAATTCACAGTTGCGCAAATTACAAGATATCAGCAGTCAACACTCAAATAATCAACATTCAATGACAAGCAGTGGCCAACAGGTAGATACCAGCACGTTGAAGTCGAACAAACAAGTCCCTCTTGGTTTGTTGCTTCAGATAATACAACCTCAACTTGACAAGGACAGAGTTATGCATGTTCATAATCTGTACTTTAGACTTAAGGTTGCTTTTCCAGTAAAACACTCTTGATATTGTTAAATTGGTTCCATGGTGAGCAAAGTTTGCATAACGAGGTTGAATATTTTCAGAAAAATGAGATCTCTAAAGATGGGTTTTTCAGACACATGAGAAGTATTGTGGGGGACCAGATGTTGAGATTAGCTGCCTATAAACTACAGAATAACGTAAGCGTCAGTGAATATTGTGATCCCTAATCATTTCATGTAACTTAGATATCCTGGAAGCTTGAGTTTGATTAATTTCACAGCATAGCCCTGATCCATTTCAGCCGCAGCCACAGGCCTCTGCACAGAAACTACAAATGTCATCAACTGGTGTAAAATCTTTCTATTTGGACCATAACAGTATTAGAGACCTTCCAACTCTTGCTGACAAATTTCTTTCTTTCTTGTTTTTGCAGCACAAATAGTGACACATTTGAACAATCCAACAAATGATAGTAATAAAGGGAAATCTCTTGAGGTGGAAAAACATTCAGATTCACTTGGGATGCATGTAAGCCAATTTCGTTTCCATTTTTTAGTGAGTTAGTCAGGGAGGGAAGCCATCGATTGACTAACTCGTTGGAATAGTTAAGTTGTTAGGGAAAAGGACATTAAAGATTTTAATATTTCCTCTCCTATCAATCTTTGCACGTAAACCCGTTTTGCATAAATGGATGGACACAAGATTTGGTTACAGGACCTCTTGTTTTGGCCTGGCTCTGATATCAGCTTTAGTAACTGCATTGTCTAAAAACTTTAAGCTCTTTAGGGGAGAGAAGCTAAATTTTGATATCTCTAATAAAAGCATCATTGATTTGGCAGACATCTTATCCCGCATACGGAAGTGCTAATGCTTCGTTCTCAACATCTATTCAGCTGCACCATCCTGATTCACAGATAAGACCTGGGGGCCACCAGAGCATGACTGTAAATCACCTGGGGCCCACAACCCAGTCCATGAATCTGAAAACCGTTTCCAATTCTGAGAGGACTCATTCCTTTAATGATCCTAAGAAAATGCAGGTGGGAGCTATGTCTCACATGACCAGTAATCTACTTCATTGGCCATCATCCACCAGCAAAGAACAGAAAATTTGTGTTTCGTCTTCAATGACATACGTAAAGCCGGGATTAATTGATCTATCAAATGAACAGGAATGCAAACCCCAGATGTCTTCCTCGAAAGGATTATCTTCTTCGTCTTCTGCACGTATTAAACAACACAATGCAGCTCTAGGGAACTTGAAGGATGAATCATTCAACATAGAGTCACCTAGAACACGATGTCCACCATCAAATTCGTTCTCTTCCACCCCAAGAACAACGGAACCCAGCATTCCGGTAATTCAGAAACTTTGAAAACTCTTAACCGTAATCGTTTTCTTATATAGTATGTTGGTATGGTTTAGTTGTTATGGTAACGTCATCTCTTTACAAATTCTCTCTCCTCCCCTTCTGTCAGCCAAAATCCTTGATACCTCCTCCTATTGGGCCCGTAAACAATTCCAAGGCAACCCCAATAAATCTTTTGGTTGGACAGAAGAAACCCACAGAAGCACCTGGTTCTTCATCACCTCCATCAAGGTATTGATATTTACTAGTGCATGACAATGTTTGCTTCAATGGAAAATTCAACAGCAGAATGTTTTTTATTTCATAACAAACTCTTAATGAGTATTTTCCAACAGTAAGAAGCAGAAGGTATCTGGTGCCTTTTTGGATCAAAGCATCGAACAGCTCAATGATGTTACTGCAGTAAGCGGAGTTAATCTTCGGGTAACTCCTTCCTCTGACCCCACCCCTTCCTTTATAGTATTGTTTATTGTTTTTATGACGTAAAATGCTTAAAAATAGGAGGAAGAAGAACAGCTCTTCTCTGGGGCCAAGGAAGACAGTCGGGTTTCTGAGACATGTCGACGAATTGTACAAGAGGAAGAAGAAAAGCTGATTTTTCATAAGGTTCCACTTCAGAAGAAAGTGATAGAAACAAGTTAATATATCTTGTGGACATTCTTCTTTTTTATATTTCCTGTATGTTTATAAATGAAGATGTTATCGTAAAGGCATAATTGCAATCTTATTGCTACCTGGCAGTGGCAAAATATGGTTTAAAGGATAAGAGCAGTGATGTGGAGCGAAGTTTGTCCCTGGTAAGACTCTGATAATGCACGTATCTTTCTTGAGATCATTACCGCTTAACATTATGATCTGAAAACCAAATATATATCTTTGTTTGAATATTGTACTTCTAGTGTGTGGAAGAGAGAATTCGTGGATTCATATGTAATCTTGTCAGACTGTCAAAACAGGTTAGCTTTTTGGCAGAAGTGCATTTTCCTATACAATATGGATATTTTCAGTTGATCTTAGCTAACTTTCAGTCATTTTACAGCATGTTGACATAGAGAAGCAAAGGCACAGGACTATAATCACTTCTGATGTCAGACAACAAATCTTGACAATTAACCGTAATGCCTGCGAAGAATGGGAGAGAAAACAGGCTGAAACTGAAAACTCACAACTAAATGATGTATATGTCCAGTTCGTGCAATTAATAATTTTAAGTCTATGCAACTTCTGCATTTTTCTGTGAGGAACCGTGTAACTTACGTGTATGATTGTATTATCCAGTCTGAGTGTTCCAGTGGAGTTGATGGTGACAATGAGAAGGAAGAAAGTCGTGTAATATCAGCAAAGGTAATTTGATGATTACAGAATTAAAAAATTATTTAATTTTTGTATAGTGATCTATTTTTATTAAAATTTTAAATTATTATTATTTTTTTTTTAACACACACCCTCAAGTGGGATTCGAACCGGGTCATTGCCCTGGAGAATGAACCCATTAACCACTTGGACCAACTCCTGTTGCCATTTTAAATATGTATTTTATTATGTATTTTATATATGTTTCCTTTCTTCCAATTTCATTTTTTTCAGGTTAATAAGGAAGAAGATGATAAAATGCGCACAACTGCTGCAAATGTTGCTGTTCGAGCTGCGACTGGAGTTGGTGATATGTTATCAAGATGGCAATTAATGATTGAAGCCAAGCAGAAAAAGGGAGGAAATGACACATCATATGGATCTCAGTCTGGTAAAGACACACAAAAGCCTTTAACAGCTTCTACAAGAAACACAAGCGAAAGTCATGAAGAAGCAGGACTAAAGGAGATGCAATCTGCTGTTTTTGACTCTCCAGGTATGTAGACTTTTTATGAAGATTTTACGAGTGCTCTTTACACGATTTTCTGATACCCACAAACCATAAGATATCTTAACTCTTTTATAAATTGAAAACCTCTGCCATTTTTGTTGCAAACATTTATGCTGTTGGAGAAGTAGAAGTAGAAACTAAAGTTGTGGAAAGTTTGAGAAGTAATGAACTATTGACAAAGAGTGGAAAGTTAAGAAAAACACCATTGCTTCTGGGAAAAGAAAATTTAGAAGCAGTTTTACTAAACTGAATTGAATTCCATTTGTTCCGAAATAACCTAGAAGCTAAATTTGGTTCTCAGATGCTTCGAGCGTCTAGCTTATTTCCATTTAAAATAAGCAGAAGTTGATCCGTTTTCCAAATCCCTAAGTGCTTAAAATAGCAAAAGCGCTCGAGTGCATCTTTAGAGTGTCCAAAGACTACCACTGAGTAAAATACAATTATTTTATGATAGATGGCAAGAAACGAGAACTAGTTTCCCTCAATGGTGATCCTTGGATTACCTTACTTTTTATCTTTGGGATTCATTGCATATTCTTTTCCTGACAGCATTGGTGAGGAAAGTTGGACGAAACCAATTGATGGTACCTCATGTTGCTCGGAGCATAACAGTTAAGGATGTCATATCAATCTTAGAAAGAGAGCCTCAGATGTCAAAGTCTACTCTGATATACCGCTTGTATCACAAGGTCAGTGTTGATGCGGTTGGTGAATGATCGATCCATGTGGTGCATTCATTCATATGTATCTATTACCCTATCATTACAATTTTTCCTAGTATGGCTATCATAAGAATGAGTTACAAAAAATGTTAAAACAAAAAAAGAACTAATTAGGAGTGCTTTAGTGTAACCAAAAAAAAAAAAAAAATAGGAGTGCTTAGATTACCTGAGAGTGCAGAAGCTGTTCATGGAACCAGCTATACTGGAAGTTTGTGACAGACAATTTGACTTGGGAGTGGTTTACTTTCTTGAAAAAACTGAAAATATATTTTACCTTTTTTTGGTTTTTTTCGGTTGAAATATTGGTGAATTTTTTGTATTGTACTATTGTTGCAATTTGATGCTTTACTTGACCGAATCTTTCTATTTTTTAACTTGATTCTTTTTATTAGTTGTCTTTGTATCCCTTTAACTTGTCTGATCGGTGCATGTGTTGTTACCAAAGTGCAACTTCTAATCAATTTGGGAAAGGGGCAAAACTGGCTTTTACGCCCTAATGCACGCATATTTTTTAAAAATATTATTTTTTCATATTGTCGTATTAGATACTCATGCTTTACATGAAAATTTCATAAAAGAATTTGTGTCATTGTATTCGTGTCGTAGTTGTGTACGTGTTTATATGCATCATGGCTTTTGCACTAATCTTATTTGGAAGGTTCCTTTTTAACAATTTTCGCGCTTTTAAATATTTTCTTTGAGATGAATTAAAAGCTAGCAATTTTAAGCCTATAAGCCTTTTATGATACTGACGCCACTTAGTAATGACTAGTGAAAACAATGTGCACAGCATATTAAATATACGATTTATTTAAATATTTTAAATAATTGAATTATTAAAATAAAAATATTTAAAACATCAATTTTTTAATTATAAGTATAATGATGAGATCTCAATTAAAATTTATTTTTTTAATAGAAACTCACATATATTAATAAAAGTTTATAGTTTTAAATTAACACTCTTATGATATTCAAAATGTTCTAAATATTATTGTATCATATGATGTCGTGTCATGTTCACGTTGGACAACGTAACATTTTTCACTTGTTAAATTTAAAAATTAATTTATATTGTATTATATTTGTATTCATTCATCATAAACACTCACTCATATACAATATATATATAGAGAGAGAAAATTGTATTTTTGGTTCTATAGTTTCAAGGTCAAATTTTTTTTCATCCCAAACAAAATTTTTTAGTTCCGAACATTTATTTTTTTGACAAAGTTAGTCCCAAACCTAAAAAAATGCACTTTTGGTCCCAAACGGAGTTAAAGCCGTTAGTCTCTCTTTTGCACTTACCTTTTTTTATTTTGTATATATATTTTAATTATAAATATTATATTAAAATAAATCAAAAAAATTAAAAATTCATATAGAATAACCTAGTTAAAAAACTATTTTTGTATTATTATTCATCCATAAATATTATATTTTAAGTAAATAAATATATTAATGAA
>JBBMKE010000002.1:19241258-19255467 GCA_037834125.1 Lippia alba | reverse complement strand
TGACTATTATAAAACATTTTTAAGTTTGAATATTATAAATATATTTAATGTATAAATTTTATAACTTAAAAATAAAAATTTTAAAAAGACGAGATTAATTTGATATTTGCACTTAGGATATTAAAAAATATTTTCAAAAAAGTAGGAATTATTTTTTTAATTTATTGGATATATAAATTTTGCTATTTTTTTAATATTAGATATATAAATATTTTTTTTCCTATTATTGATCATACCATAAGTTTATTTGTTAGAAAATATAATAAAATATTACACGTGTCGCTCATCCAATACATGAAGTATGAGATGAAGCACCAAAATGGAGCAGAAGATCCGATGTCGAGGAAAATATGGCCTGTCAAAAATTTTATGGTAGACCCTGTTTTCCCACTAGACTAGTCTAATTTTTGCCAACTAAATTTTATGAAGTGATTGAGTTAGGCATTAATCTATGGATTACACCATTAATGCCAAACAATTCACCTCAAACAGGAAATTACTCCTAAAAGGCAGGTAAACATTTTCTCTTTTTTTTTTCTTTTTTGAGGGAAATCAATCCGAGGATTGTGGGGAGATTAAGGAGAACTCACTCATAAAAGGCAGGTCAACATCTTCGCAAATAAAATAAACAAATACCATTTTCATGACTTATATACCTATTTGTATGAACTGATGGCCAGTTTGTTAGAACATGCAGCCGGCGTATATATTTAATGAAAATATTCAAGCAGGCTGCAGGCCTTAATGACTTGACCCTTTTTGAATCTTCGTCTTTATCCGGAAGATAATCATATACTCATATGCAATATGCACATCTAAGGCAGAAATTATTCTTCACTGGTTCAATAATAAAAATGGAAATGAAAATGAATTTTAATAGAAGATTAATTTGGTTACCCACAACTACTAAAATATAGAATCAAATATTTTAATTTTTCACTCGATCATAATACATGTAAATAAATATATATTGTTTTTCCGTCTCCATTTTGGGTTTCATGTATAAGTGGGTCCAATAGAAGCCAGTAAACGATCACAGTTGGTCAACGTGTAATTGTGATCCTTTTGATTGGCATGCCCGTGGGATTGATTTAGATTATTATTTCTTTGTTTGGCATTTTTGTGAATTTTCTCTTCTTGATCGCTTAATCATGAACTGTTGTATGTACTTTTCTTCTTCCCGATTTATTTATATATAAGGGGGTCCTCTGCAAAACTCTACGGCTGCTTTTTCCGGTTCGCATTTAAAACGTGATTAAATATTCGTAATTGTTAATTCATATTATGTCTTTTGAACAGGTATATAAACAAGGCAGGCAACATAGGTTGCTGCATGGGATATTCCTCAAAAGTGAAACAACAAGAGCTTAAGTGGGCGGAGAAAGGGCCGAGGAGAAATGGCGAAAACAAATATGGTGGCCACAGCTTGATGGTTTCGAGAAGCCCTGTCAGCACAACACCATCACCCCGACATCAATATTCAACTAGCAATACCCCTTCATTTGTCGTGAATTCGCCTTATTCGCCCACTAGTCACCATCCGATGCCATTTTAGCTATGCCGGCCAGATTGATTCGTTCATGTCTTGTTTTTATCAGAACAATTGTTTAACTTAATTATTTGGTGTTTTGTTTGAACTAAATTAAACTGGGATGGTGTTGTTCATTTAAAGATATTGTGAATTCCAATGTTTTCCACCCTTATATATAATATATTTTATCAATTTTCAAAGGAAAAATGACTCCATATACATAGTTATATGAATATGAATATGTAATGTATATTAGAGGGAATTCACGGGACTTTCTATCGTTAAAATGGATTTTATTGAATTTTAATGGTTGGGTTCGTATTTAATTCAAATACCTAAATGTCTAATAAATATATTTGACCTGTTTTGGACCTATTGACCAAATTTACCTAATTTCAACCCATTTGATCAATTTTGTGTTCATTTTCCGGTTTTTCAACCTATTTGACATATTTTGGACTCATTTGACCTATTTTGGGTTTGTTTCACTCATTTTCGATCCGTTCAATCTATTTTGAACTCGTTTAACTCGTTTTTGACCCATTTCACTTGTTCACCTCCCCTCGATCTATTTTTTACTCGTTTGACCAGTTTTGGACCTATTTTACCCTACTTTGACTAATTCGCCCTATTTAAAATCGTTCATTCCGTTGTGGGTTTCTTTCACTCATTTTTCGGTCTGTTCGGTCAATTTTGGACTCATTCTCCCTACTTTAGGCTCGTTTCAATCGTTCTTTCACCCATTCGTTCTATTTTGGACTTGTTCGCCTCCTTTTAGCTCCATTTTACTTGTTTTTCCACCCGTTCGACCTATTTTGAGCTCGCTCGTCCCGTTTTGAGCCTGTTTAACTTGTTTTTCCATCCATTTGATCTACTTTAGACTCGTTTGACCCGGTTCACTTGTTTTTTCACCGTTCGACCCATTTTGAATATATTTAACCCATATTGGATCCATTTTGACCCAATTGAATTCATTTGACCGGGTTGGATTTGTTTGATCTATTTGACCCATTTTGGATTCATTAGACAAAATTGAATTCATTTGGTCCATTTGGGATCCGTTTCACAAATTTTAGTTTCGTTTGAACCAATTGAATCCGTTCGACCCATTTTATATCCATTTGATCATTTTAATTTTTTTTATTAACAAAAACAAACGACGAAATTTTTCTGTTGGTTTTTCATTGTAATTTTTGTTCCATTGAAAATCCAATATAAAACCAACGGAAAAATTCCGTCGCATTTTTTATGAAGAAAATTAAACAAAAAAACCGACAGGAATTTTTTGTTGGTTTCCATTGGACTTTTTGTTTCACTGAATATTCCAATGAACCCTTTTTCTCTTCTTAGCTTATCTCACTGTGATGGGAAAAATATAAAATGAAAATGAGGGATACTGTGGATGCACTGTGTATTATTAATGAAAAAGGAGTTGAATGGTTTCGCTTGATTTCTTATTGAAATTGAGAAAGGAAATATAAAAGTGGAATGAGGTGTAAGTGAGAAATGGGCTATACGTGTATAAGCAAAGAGAAATCAGCCATTTTCTTAATTTGCGATTGAACCCATCAACAATCAATTTATGCGATTTAACACCAACTTCTAATTTCAACAAATTAATCAACATAATCATGTCTTTTTCCATTAGAAAATTAACGGAAATTAGGTAAGGACTAAAGATGAGATTTTTTGAAAACATAGAGGATGCATTTTGAGACAAGTGAAAAGTTCAGGACTGAAATCAAAAAATCCCATTTGTAGAGGACGAAAAATAATATAATAATAATAATAATAATAATAATAATAATAATAATAATAATAATAATAACATCTGATTACCCTTAGGTGTGGCCTAATTACAACACAATCCTTATTCTTTCAATTATTACCATATACTTCCTGAGATATGATTTCAAACTGAGATCCCTAAAGACTGTTAGGGTTATCAGGTACCAATATGTAATTTCAACTTAATATAAGAATCGTTTTGTAACATAACAAAAAAATGAGGGATGCATTTGTAATTTCTAGCTAAATTTAAATTAGGTCGTTTAGGAACCTCAGATGGAACCTAAAGGCGTTTAGAGAATTCAAACAAAAACATTAATACCTCAGGGACTATATGGTAATAATTGAAAGAATATGTATTACGTTGTAATTAATTCAAACCTAAGAGTACTCACTTGTAATTCGCCCTAATAATAATTTGTCTGATATAAAGAGAAAATTTTGGGCGTTTCATGCATACGATTTGGGACATGGAGAGTAACTTGATTGGAGTTATTTAATTACCTTTGTGACATTAACAACTTCATTTGTTATAAGTGGGACGTAACTTCGTACTTCTTCAAGGGTTTTTCCTTGAGATAAAGGATAACCAATGTCATTGCCTTCAATGTCGCCCATCAGCACTAGAGAGTTTTCAAGTCTATTTCTACGATCTAAAATAAATGAATCCAAATTACGATTAGTACTTTGTAAGGATCGATTTGATTATTTCAATAAGTGTTAGGAAAATTTACATTTGACTGCACTCTATTTAGACTTAATTATAATGTAATCCATCATTATTAAAAAATGGGCGAATTACATTTAGGTCCCCTGAGGTTTGCCCTAATTACAAATCAGTCCCTCTTATTTCGAAAATTACATATTAATCCCTAAAAATACTGTTTCAATTGAGGTCCCTGAACACCGTTAGGGTTCCGTTAATTTTGATAAGACTACATTGTTGATGTGATTATGTGCATCGACTTACCCCAAAGATCAACCTAATGACACAAACTCCTCTAGGTTTGAGAAATTAAAAGAAAATCTCCCCCAGCATAATTAATTCATCATAAGGAAAAATTAGGCTTAATTACAACGTAATCCATGATTGTTTAAAAATTACATTTTAGTCCCTAACTGTTGTTAATATTTGTAATTAGGCCTAATTTTTGTAAACTTTTATGGATGGTTTTGCATTTTTGGTTATATATTAAATGTAACACTCATAAAAGCATCCGGAATATAGGGTTTTCCATTCGAAAATTTTGATAACATAGGGTTTTTTGTGTTAATTTTTGAAAACACAGGGTTTTTTGTGTTAATTTTTGTAACACAGGGTTTTTTTTGTCTATTTTTGAAAACACAGGGTTTTCTATATTAATATTTGTAACACAGGGTTTTTTTTGCCCATTTCACTTAACACAGGGGTTATGACGTAAATAACTCATATATATATATATATATTGCTAGATTTTTAATATAAGAAATTTTTAATTGTTTTATCATGTTATGTTCTTAGATATTTTAAAATTCTAATTTATTTTAAGATTATTTTTTTTTTAAATAAGCCGTAACTAATTTGGGTTTTGGAATTATATATTGTTTTGAGGGTGTATTTTATTAATTGTATATTTCATAGAGAGGAGATTGCAATTACCATTCTTTCTTGGACTCTGTTGAGCTCGTCCGAGAGTTCTTTTTCGTTGTGCTTAATATCTCGCATCAGTGTTCTTCTGTCAGATCATGAACGTAACCAGGCCGAAAGCTGACACCGGCCGAAACCCCTCTAGCCAGATATAAACTCTCTCAAAAGGACGCAATCAAGATGGTATCAAGACTGAAAATACATTTGCTGTATACGTGTAGTCTTAGCTACGTAGCAGTGATTATACAACGTTATGACCCGATTGATAAGGTTCTTGCATACAGCGTTATGACCCCATTGATAAAGTTCTTGCAGCGATGCTCTGTCTGAGATAGCTTGAAGAAGATCGCCGAGGTAATTCTCCTGCTCAACTATCCAATGATTGAAAAAGGACTTAAATGAGTTTTCATGATTAGTTTAGTTGTTTTGTGCTTGGTTGATTTGTGTAGGAGGAATCATACTTTTTCAATGAATTTGATATTGAAAGGGGAGGATGGATTGCAAAGGATGAGGGTTAATCTTGGGTTTATATAAGATATGATACTTCGTGATTAAAAATTTGGATATTTCAAAAAGAAAGGGAACAACCGGAGCGGATCCCCTGCTAAGAATCCTGCTCTATTTTCCTGCTATTTCATTCATAACCTGCCACGTGTCCCATTATTTTATTAAAAAAAATATATATTTCTCTCCTAACAGAAGCTGTACTCCGTCTCCGTTAGACTTATTCTTTTTGCTCTTTCTTAACCCTCCTCTCTTTCTTGCTATTTTCTCTGTCTTTCTTTCTTCTCTTCTTATGCTCTTTAATAATTTACAAACAGTGCGTGAAACCTCGTCTCTCCTCTCAGTGATTCGCTGAAATTTTGCTGATGGTGAATCCAAACTACTGAAGCTGAGGAACTTAGCCTTTTGGGGAGTGAAGAATAACTGCAGGAGGAATCTTTTTCTGAGTTGCTATGATGCATGGATACGGACACGGCGACACGGACACGACACGACACGACACGGATACGGCGACACGAATTTTTTCAAAATTTTAGGACACGACACGGCTCCGACACGGCTATATTTTATATATAAATTAATATATTATATAAATATTAATTTATCTTTTAAAACTATGTGGACCTGTTGTTAGCCCAAAATTTAAAATGTTTTAATAGTTATAAAGTCAATAAAAATAAAATAGCCCAAAACTAATGATTTGGCCCATTAATTGAAGATTTGAGGGCTAGCCGGCTAGGGCTTCGGCCATTCTTATTTTTCTTTTGTTTCCCCTTCTTTATCCACAAGCGGATTTCTTTTGTTTCCCCTTCTTTATATCCACACGCAGAGAGAAACTAACACCTGGAGGTGATGGTCAGAGGAATTGGCGACAGTGGTTGGCTAGCGGTGGTGGCTGGTGTTGGCGACGGCAAACGGAGGCTTGAAGGCTGGCTTCATCGTGAAAGGGTAAAGGTGGCAGTGTGGCGAACGACGCCGACGATTAAGGTGGTGTTGGGGCTTTCTTCCCCATTTTTTCTTAAGGTAAGGCGACGGTGGTCCTGGGGGACTTCCTCCCATTCTCTTCCCCTTCTCTTCTCAAACCGAGGGACACACAAAATTTGAGATTTCTCTCACTTTTTTCTCACAGCCGTGTCGGACACTTCACTATGAAGTGTCCGACACCGTGTCGGTTTTATATTAATTTTTTTTTAATTTAGGACACGGCTCCGGCGTGTCGGACACGTGTCGGAGCTGTGTCCGAGACGTGTCCGTGTCCGACACGTGTCGGACACTGCACGGATCAAAATTTTGCCGTCTCCTTGCTTTGGAACTTGTGAGTGAAGAAAAAGGGTTGTAGCAGATGAAGATTGCTTGAGGAAAGTGCAGTGAAATTCCTCTATTTATAGTTTGAGGGTAAGAAGTATTTGGGGATTTACCCGTGTGGTCCTGAAAAGAATGTTACCCTAGATATGTGGCGGGACGTGAGGGACTGATAATGACATGCGTGTGTCACTATCACCTTTTAGGCCGTTAGGCCCAGCTGTTGTGTCAACGGTGGTTAAGGGATTGTTCTTCCGAACGATGAGACACTCATGTGCCACAGGTCGAGCGTAAGGATGCTCGAAGATGGGTTCCTTGAGAAAGGGGTTGGAGCATTGAACCACCGAGCGTTAAAGGCTCGAGGGTTGACTCATGCGAGGGTGAGGTTTTGTTGAAAGGTGACCCCCTTGGGAAGATTAGCTACGAGGATTGAAGCTGGGTGCGAGCCGCGAGCCTCAAATGTTCGAGCGTTCCATTAAATTTGTCACAGGGTCATGAAAGGAGTCTTCCACGATCATGCCACGTGAACGGTGGAGATACAAGCGTATTTTGGGTCAATCATTTGCCCCCCAAATTCTACAGTGTAGCACGAGCATACTGTGAAGTTTTGAATACCTCCGAGTGATTCCATTCGGAATAGGAAAGGTCAAGGCCTTCTAGCTGTAGATCAACGCCAACGTTTTTGCATTAAATGTTGTCTTGTCTCGTAGACACTTTCCGCAGTCGCATTAAATGCGGAAAGAAAACATGGGTGCGTGAGTCTTGGGCGACGTGGGGCAGTTACCAAAAGCGTTGCGATTACCAATACAGGAAATGATTGCGTTTTGAATTTGTATATATCCCGTATCGTATAAATAGGGATTTTGCAAACCTTGTCCATTTTTTACGCTTCCAGAACAAGCTTAAGCACCCAAACACTCTGCACCTTCTTGTGTTTTTCGGCGAGATTACCTAGTCTCCGACTAAGGTAAACAGTTCTTTCACGTTTTTCTTGCTAACAATAGCTTTAGATTTTGAGAGGATCATTCCTTAATCAACAGGAGTAACAGTCAAACTCAGGACTTTTTAGATTTCCTAACTCCATTTCTTTCCTAGAACTCCCCTCTCAATCAAACCAAGTTCCATGGCTAGTTCAGATTCTTCCCATGATTCTGCAGTGTGCAATATGGCGCAGGAAATAGAGGAAATATCTCCTCACACGACTCCGCGAAGAGATAATGTTTCAGAAGCGATTCCGGTAAGACTGGTGGGACATGGCGGAGAGAGAGCCCCGATGGCGATTTCGGTGGCCGGTACTAGTAACGTGGGCAGGGATGAGGACTTAGACGCCGCAGTGCAAGAGATGCATGAGCGTATGCCCACTGACATTGCCGAACTTTTCAAGCAATGTGATAACGCTTTGCTGATGATGCAACAAGGAGAAAGGGTTCTCCCGGAGACCAATTCCGCCGTAAGGCCACAAGATCACACCGTGACAGTGGCGATGAACCTTAATGAGGAGGGTCCATTTAAACCGAGGGCAGGAGATGAGCCTCCGCGGAAGAGGAGAAGAGGGAAAGAAACCGCGATCTAAGAGAAGGGTCCCAACCCTCATAAGACAGAGAAAACGCCTGGAGAAATTGAGGGTACATGGACCACCCCGGAGTTCAATAAGTTGATGGAGGGGGATTATTGGTCGAGCAGGATAGTGACCCGCACCCCCCAGAAAGATGAGCGAGCAAACAATCCCCCCGAGGGGAGGATGACCGTATACAGAGATGTTGTGGTTGGAAGGGGCCTACGATTCTCTATCCCTCAAGAGATGAGGGACATCCTCAAACACTTGAACTTGACCCCTGCGCAAATCCTGCCCAGTGGTATAGCTCTGATAAATGTATTCATCATGTTAATGAAGGTAACGGGATATGAAGCTTCGGTGAATAACTTCACCCGTCTTTTCCAAATTTCACGATCGTCTCGATCCTCTCCAGAAGCTGGCTTCTATTATATTTCCTCGAAGAGGTATATGAGGATAATTAACTCGCCTGCAACCTCCTTGGGCGAGACCTGAAAGGGCAAGTTCCTATATGTGACGGGACCCGATGAGATGTTTGGGGTCCCGATGAGGTGGGTCGAGCATGGCGAGGAGGAAGCTCTTATAAGGCTAAGACCTCCGAATGTAGCCTTCAAGGGTTGGGCTAGGAGCGTAGCTTTTGCGATGAAGGAGAGTAAGAGAGTAATAGAGGTAAAAGGCCTTCTGAAGAACGAAGAAGTACTATTCCGGTTCGGCCTTTCTAGCCCTCTGAGAATGGTGGAGCATCCCCCCTCGATCATGAAGAAAGATGGTTAGAACTAGGAACTGACCCTCGCTAACTGTTTCACTAACTTTGAGCATTTTTCTGGGTTCGTTTATTCAATTTCCCCATACATAGCATTTTTCCTGTTATTTGCCCTCTGTGTAAATAACCTTTTGACACTCGTTTTTACTCGTGTAGCGATCGAAATCCTAATGGAAGGAAAGACTGCATCCCAGCTTGCAAAACTCCCAGCTCCGCAGCAGCAACCTCAACAACAAGAGGGTTCTCAAGGTAGAGCTGTCCGAGTCACTGAGGGGCACCTGATTGATGAGCCGGAGAACCAAGGCTCGAAAAGCATCGAGGTTAAGAGGTTCAGGAGGTAGCAGCTGTTTCTCTGGCGAGGGAGAGTGTGGAGGCGTCGGTACTGGCGGGCACGGAAGTGAAAGCTCGCGAGGGCGGACCCAAGCCTTCGAGAAAATGAAAAAGGATGTCAGATCCTTACCAAGTTTCGGGCAAAGGAAAGAACGTGAAGGTGGGGATAGTGGAGTTCGACGATGGATATACCTCTTCCTCCTGGAAAAATGACTACTGGAAATTCGAGCCTAGCGAAAATGCTCATTACAAGAAGGACCTGGCAGACGGGCCAGTTTTGCTGAAGAGAGGGGTCAACGCTCGCCTCATTAGCGATAGTATATTCGATCGGGCTCAATTCAGGAGAGACCACGCGTGGTTGATCAATCAGACGGCGGAGGAGCTTGTGGCCGATGCGAGCCACGCTTTGATCTCGGTACCATTTCTTTAACCTACGTACTCCCTTAACAAGTAAGTGTTTAAGCATCTTCTCCATACTTTAACATTTTTTGCTTTGCAGGAGGTGCTCCCAAGGTTAAAGAGCCTGGAACAGCGAGTGAAGGCGTACGCGGCTCACAAGTGAAGTACAAAAGGCTGTCGAGGATGCACGATCCTTCGGCCTGGTACAGAAAGTGTACGGAATTGACCGATAAGCTCAAGGCTGTCGAGGATGAGCATGAAAAAACCAAATATGCTCCTCGTGAGATGGACGAGTAATGTAGGGTCCTGAATCATAAACATAAGGACTCTGCCGAGGTGTGGATGCGCGAACAGGAAGCACTGATGAAGGATTCGAGCGAAAAGTTGCAAGTAATCCAAAAGACCGTTGCTACCCTCGAAGCTCGCATAGCTAGCGAAGCGGTGGCAAAGTTTGTGAAGTCCAAGGTTTTCGATATGATGGCCAACCTTTATTGCTTTGCCAATGCAACGCTCTTTTACTGGAGGGGAATAGGCCAGCTTATCAAGGTCGGCTTGGCTCCATCGAACGCTCGCGAGGATCCTCGGCTCGACATGTTGAAAGACGAGAATCTTGAGGAAATCCCCGGGATGGATGATGAAGAGGAAGAAGACGAGGTAGAATACTTGGCAATGGTCAAAGAATACGAAGCAAATTTCGTGGCGGCACATAGATCTCAAGAAAACCATCAGACGCTCGGAGAGCAAGCCGGAGCCGAACCCTCACAGGGCGGAGAACCTTTTCACTTGGTTCCTCTATCCATGGCACCTCCTGAGCTTGAACAACCCTTGTCTTCCAACGCTCAAGCGGATGAAGAAGCTTGAAGTCTCCCAAACCTCTGTCTTCCATTAGACTCTACTCTTTCTCTTTGAATATCGTTTTTAATATTCCTTTATGCTTGTACCTGAACAAATTTAATCTCCATTTGGATTGTATCACTCTGCCTAACTTCTGTCAGACACTTTGCTCAGTTTTTGTATATGGATGAATATTTGCCTGCCCTCTATGAGTATTGTTGATTCCTGATAACCGTTGGTTCAAATGCTTGGATGTGTGTATGTTTCAGAGATGTGTTTATGTTGGTTCTGCTTCCATCAAAAGATAGAATTTTGTAGTTGTCTTGCGAGGGCTCGAGGGTGTGTCCGCATGGGGATCACCCTGGCCAAATAAGAAGAAGAAACTCAAATTTTGCTAAAATATATCAGGTATATTTCAATGTACGTAGAACCCAATTTGAGATTTGTTAAGTAATATAACAAAGACAATCCTTCAAAGGATTTCCAACTGTAAATAGCTTGAACTTAGAAATCAATGTGAGATTTGCTAAGTGTTAGAACGAAGAACAATCCGTCAAAGGATTTCCAGAGAATGATCCGTCTAAGGATTTTGAGTGCTCGCTCTGCTTGTGAACTTGATCTACTGAGTCTGCTCGATTACCGAGGGACTAGAGTAGATCTAAGTGATGCTATTTCGACGTGGAGCTTTCTCAACACTGAGTTAGCTTCGATGACCCTCGAAGGTGAGACATTCATAAGATAAATGAAATAAAAGATAACTAATAATACACTAAATACTTGTATTTCACGCTTTATATTCCATTTAGAGGAGATACAATTTGCTCCGAGGGGAATGATACAATGCTCATACGTAAAATCTTCTGAGGTTGCAAGCATTCCACGGTCGGGGTAGACGCTCACCTTGCAAAGTTTCTAGCAAGTAGGTATTGTTTGCGCGTACTTATATAACCTTGAAGGGGCCTTCCCAATTAGGGTCCAACTTACCCACGTGCCTTAAAACTTCTACCTTCTTGAGAACCAGGTCTCCAAGTTGGAAACTTCTTTCTTTGACACGCTTGTTGTACTGTGAGGCGACCGTGGCCTTGTACTTGTGGATGCGAACCCAAACAGTGTCACGCTTTTCTTCGAGCAAGTCCAATTCCAGCGCTCGATTCCTCTCATTAGCAATGGGCTCAAAGTAGGCTATGCGTGCGGACTCTTGAGTGAGCTCCGCTGGTATCATTGCCTCAGATCTATATGTTAGAGCGTAAGGAGTCTCGCCTATCGCCATTCGTGGGATAGTCCAGGTATGCCCAGAGGGCTCCCTGGAGTTCCTCGGCCCATTCCCCCTTCTTACTCTCGAGCATCGTTTTGAGATGCTGGAGTATGATCCTGTTCGTTACTTCAGCTGGATCGTTGGCTTATGGATGGCCCACGGAAGTGAAGCGTTGCTCGATGCCTAGTTTTGAGCACCAATCACGAGTGTCAGTAGCGATGAATTGGGAGCCGTTGTCTGAAATGAGCGCCCTAGGGATGCCATAACGGCAGATGACGTCTTCCAAATGAAGTATCTAACTGTCCAGAAAGTGATTTTGGCAACAGCTTCTCCCTCGGCCCACTTAGTAAATTGGGAGCCGTTGTCTGAAATGAGCACCCTGGGGATAATGATGTTCTTCCAAATGAAGTATCTAACTGTCCGAAAAGTGATTTTGGCAACAGCTTCTCCCTCGGCCCACTTAGTGAAGTAGTCCACTGCTATGATGGCAAACTTCCGCTGTCCGACCTCTATAGGAAGGGGTCCAACGATATCAATGTCCCATTAGTCAAAGGACCACGATACGTCAACAGAGATCATCTGGGCTGTTGGAAGTGGAGGGACGTTCGCGTGGAGTTGGCATTTGGGGCATTTCTTGGAGTAATTGATGGTATCCTACAAGACCGAGAGCCAGTAGAATCCACTCCCGCAAGACCTTTTTAGCTAGAACCCGACCACCAGAATGATTTCCACAACTGCCGCCATGTATATGCACTAAGACCTCTTTCGCTTGTGAGGGCCTCAGGCACCTCATAGGTGGTCCTTAGAACGAGCGTTTAAAGAGTCATCCCTTGTCGTCCACTGAGAACCTGGGGGCCTTATTTCTTAGGTTTCTTGCCTCAATTTTATCGCTCGGAAGGGTTCCGTCTCAGAGGAATAAGATAACCGCATCGAACCAACTAGGCTCAGAAGGATCAATCATATTAACTTGCCTTGGTAGTTTGCTTTTCTCTATTAATCGCCCCTCAGTTCTGAGGAAGAAAACTGCACGCTCGCAAGCCCCAAGGGAAGATGCGAACTTTGAGAGAGCATCTGCGCTCGTTTTCTGCTCGCGAAACCTGCAGTAGATGGATCTCCTTGAATTCAGTGATGATCTATCTTTCTTTCGCTAAGTTACGCACCATGGTGGTTTCTCGAGCTTCATAAGTCCCATCGATCTGACTTGAAATCAACTGGGAATCTACGTAAATTGTTACCCTGTTGTCTCCACTTTTTCGAGTAATTCTGAGCCCTTGAATGAGTGCCTCGTACTCGGCTTCATTGTTGGTAGGTTGAAAGACAAGTTTGATTGCAAAGTTCATTTCTGTTCCATGGGGATCCCTAGGAGTCACTCCGGCTTCCCCTTCCCTCCGCGAGGTCAAGGAACCATCAGTGTGCAGCAACCATAAGCCCTCGTCTCCGAGCGATGGGAAATCTAACCCGAAACGCTCTACCAAGAGGTCCGCCACGTCTTGGGCTTGGATGGCTGTGCGTGGCTCAAAGCTGATGTCAAATTGGCTTAGCTCAATGGACCACTTGATTAAGCTTTTGGAGACATTAGGCTTGGCGAGGACTTGCTTGAGGGGTTGATCAACGAGCACTGTAATGGAGTGCACTTGAAAATAAGATCTTAACCTCCGTGAAGCATTGATGAGGGCAAAAGCAAATTTTTCAATCTCATATATTGTTTCTCAGCCCCTTATTGGGTTTTGCTCAGATAATAGACGGGCAGTTGCTTTCACTCGCGTACCGCGACGAGCACAGCACTCGTGGCCTCTAAAGAGACTGAGAGATAAACTAAAAGATGCTCCCCCTCCACTAGCTTTGTTAAGAGTGGGGCACATAAGAGATATTGTTTCATGTTCTGAAGGACTTCCTCGCACTCGGGGGTCCATTCGAAATTGCGAGCGTTGCATAGAATTTTGAAGAAGGGTAGGTTTCTGTCAGTGGACCGAGAGATGAATCTGTTGAGGGAAATTATCTTTCCCACTAACACTTAAACCTTCCTGACATTTCAAGTGGATGGGATATCGAGGATTGCCTTGATCTTCTTCGGATTGGCTTCAATCCCTCGTTGGCTAACCACGTAGTCAAGAAATTTACCGCCTCGTACCCCGAATGTGCATTTGGAGGGTTGAGCATCATACCGTATTGTCTGAGGATACTGAACGCTCGGCGGAGGTCATCTAAATGCAAGCCCTGGCGCTCGCTTTTTACAATCATGTCATCCACATAGACCTCTATGGATTT
Organism: Lippia alba; assembly: GCA_037834125.1. Taxonomy (NCBI): domain Eukaryota; kingdom Viridiplantae; phylum Streptophyta; class Magnoliopsida; order Lamiales; family Verbenaceae; genus Lippia; species Lippia alba. Next base: position 19,241,311 of record JBBMKE010000002.1, on the reverse strand, counting down.
TCCGATTTCAGGCTCAAACATCCTATTAACCAAGCACTGGTACGTTGCCCCAT